>JAOEHX010022715.1:0-22513 GCA_025448015.1 Bolborhynchus lineola
CTCAAGAGTATTTAAAGACAAGTCAAATGAACAGTGGTTGTGAGCCAATACCCACTGTACTCTATTGGACAGCTCTGCACTTTCTTTTTGTCATTGTTCACCTCTTTGTGCTCTTTTCTAGGATTATCTAGAACTACAGGATACAGGACTATGGGCTACCTTGTTCCATCACTCACTTTTTTTTCTTTTTATGTAACTTCAGTTACATGAATCAGAGCTTTCTTCTTATGCACATTTTACAAGAAAGAGTAGTTTAGAAAAGACTATAGCACCACCTTTTAGCTCAATTAACTGCCCATAAGGCAGAAAACCCAGAAATCATTCCTCTTATGCTGAAGATTTACTCTTTACACTAGAGAAAGCTCTACCACTGAGCCTTCATGTAAGAATCAGTGAGAAACACAGAAATGCAGTAGAACCTGCTTAAAGCAATTCTTTGGGGCTTTTGAATGGATACACAAAATGCTGCAAAATCTGCTACAAGAGTAGTTCAGAATAGCGCCTATGTTCCAAATGCAGTTCTTGAGATATATACCTGGAAATCAAATAGTCTTTCTTAGGCCTGGCAGGTCTCCTGATGTTTTATTTGCACAGCCCCAGGGTTCAAACCATGACTCCAATCATGCCCAAATGGCCTCTATCACTCGACATTTTCTTCATTCAGTGCATGGCACCTACTACCCCACTGGAGAAGTCAAACCAAACACAGCATTTTTTAAAAAAGAAAGTGTTTGGCTGTCAATTTGGGCATAAAGTGAAATGCTCAGGAGCCAAATGGATCATGCTGCACATGCACAGAGTGAATAGCTGAAAGGCTTTCTAGCCTGAAAGTATTCAGATGAGGTGGGTAGTTGAAGGGAATGTGCCGTAGCTATTGAACCTGCCCTGGATCCAGCCAGGATGCAAGTGCAAGCTTTGGCAGAGATCTGAAAGGAGGCAGTGGGGGAAGGGGAAGACAGCGCATGTGAGAGTATTCCTCTGTAAAGGGGTTTGGGGGTTTTCTTGCAAGCACAGCAGAAAACACAAAAAGTGCACAAACTCTTTTTGAGAGCAGGATTATGCCTGCAAATATCCCAGGAGGAAGGAGAAGACATCAAGGCACTGAGCAGAAAAGTGGATTGGGACAAGAAAATCAAATTTAGGGGAAAAAAAGAGAGATAAATGGATAGACGGTGGAGTTGAGGGAAGAAAAAGTGAAAGAATGATGGGCAAACATTGCACAATTAGTATTGGGGCTTTCTGTACCCTCCTTCCATATGAAGTTGAGGGCTCTAAGTGTCTCTAAATGGCAGCTTCTGCGGAGATCACGGCTGGAATCAGTGCATAAGAACACCATGGCCACTGTCGGGTTTTTGTATCTTTTTCCATCTCTACTTCTAGGCAGGGGCATTTGTGTGGTCTTTCAATTTAAACTCAAGAAAACAAGTAAATACATAACACACATGCCAGGCATCCACGTGATTTAGCAGAGAAATGCTTGTCCTATTTTTCCTTACTTTTAGGAAGCATTTTGGATGTTGACACAAAACAAAAGGCAAATTAATAATAGACCTTCAGAATCTGCCCTAGAAATATCAGATGTCATGGACTACTCAACTGAAATTTACTTTCCATGTAGGCTCTTATCTGCCAAACTGACAGTTCCAGCACCCAGAGGACCCCTTACGGGCTTGAAAAAACAATTAGTCTATGGCTTCATTTCAACGTTGAAGTTGAGTTAGTTCCTTTCAAAATACCATCTTCAATGTGGAAACATACTTAGGAGGATAGAAATTCAAGGCAAAATGGATTCTCAAAAACTACCCAAGAATAGATGACGCCTAATACTCATTTGCTCAAGAAAGGTGCCACCTGGCTTCCAGGCTCCAGAGCAAACATACAGCTGAAGCATGTGCTCCACAGACAGCATTCCCCTGTGCCTCTGATTTCAGGATCCAGAACACCTACTGCTCAAAACTGTCTTATGCACTTAGTTCCTTGAGGGTGGACAAGAATTTACATTTTAGCTGACACTGACTTCAGTGACTTTCCACCAGACAGGTATCTATTTTCCCAGGTTTGATGTAAGTTCTGAGTACCCTTAATTAAGGGTGTGCATGTTTTGCTTGCTCTTGAAATTCTCTTGAAAAAACACAAAAACCAAGCAAGCAATGACCCAACCAACAAGTCAATGAGAAAACATCAGAGGCTGTCATGCTTTTATCCATGCCTGAACTTTTTTACTTGAACACATAGACTAAATTCTGCTAAACATCTTTATGGCCATCTCTTCAAATTACAGAACCCTCTGTCAGCTGCAATTGAAAGAACAACTGAGAATAGAGCTGTTTCAAGGCCAGCCAAGTTGATATTTCATGTAATCTTTCACAGTGATGAGATCATATTCCACTACCAAGCTAATACTATAATCAAGATAAGTCCCTGTTTTAGAGGGGCCATGACTGACACATTCCTTCCTTCTGCCTTAAAGGCACAATCCTGCTTCTACACAACCAAGTGTCCAGTGTTTTTTTGACCATTTCTTCAGAGTTTAGAAAAAGAAACACTCATTTTGCTGTTACATATAAAAACAGAACAAAGACCTAATTTAATGAATGAAATATCCTTGAAATCCCAGGTCAGATTTTAACTTGTGTAAATGTAGCTAATTTCCACAGTGGCCCTCACTCCACTTAACCCTGCACACACTGCTGCCTCAATGTACAGAGAAAGCTTTTTAAGCTACCTTCCCACCCTGGGATGAGGCTCTTCTCAGGCAGCCTCCAAAGAACCCTGCAGAAATTTGCTCCTTATTTACGAGTGCTCTGGCCAGGTTCACCCAAGCATATTTAGTTGTCAATCTGTAAAAAGGCAAATGTGTTTGTAATTAACATAGTCCTTAGTTTACTGTATATAAATCAGGAAAAAGGAAAGATACTGTTAAATGAAGACAGGTATCAAAGGAATTACTTTGCTTCCAATTAGGTTCATAAAGAAAAAGCCTTTTCAATGACTGGTTTCTGTTGGATCTAACTAGATGCTGTCATTTTTTTTTGCAGGGGTCCAAAGATTGGCCCTTCATTAGGGCAAAGTTAAGCAAAATGGCTAATTTAAAACTCATTCCCTTACTCCATGGATTTTTGTCTTCCTTTTAACTGAGATGATTTGAGGTAGCTCATTTATCTTCTCTGACAAATGCTGCTGTTTAGCTTCTGATCACTTTTCAAAGTGTGCACACACTCAAACCCAAAATATTGCAAGGAAATTTTATGACATGGAAACAAGAAAAATTGGCAGTTTCATGATGGTGCTGATTTTCTAAGACATTATCCTCTGGACACTCATGTTGGTAGACTTGACACACAACAAATTTTCCTTTTAAAAAGTATGAAATAAAAACATTGCTAGAAGTACCCTTTTTCAGGCCAAGTTCAAAACACTAATTCACCGTTAGAGGCCCTTAATATAATCTTTCCTTACCTGAGAGAGCATTTATTGTGCAAACTGTGTCCCAGAAGGCTTCAATAAGGAAGAAAGCAACTACTTCCACAATCATACATGAAGGAAGAGAAAAGTTACCCTGTCCTAATTAAATTTTACTAGAAGAATTACTTCCACCTTCTCAGACTTGCCCCATCTCATTGCAGTTTCTGATTCACTTGCTGGCTCTTATGGTTAAAGCTGGGGTGCTTTGGTAAACTGCTCCTTCATGGACTCCACAGTGGTGGTAACAATGCACAAGGAGTTACAAGATCTTCCTTCAGGATGTAAATTTCTTGCAGTAACAATAAACAGCAAGTTACTCATAAGATCTTCCTTCAGGATGTAAAGTTCTTGGGCATCATTCTAGGTAAAATATGCTGTTACTCATTGCATTAATGAACACAGACAGTTCAATTCACTTACTCTTACTACACAATATGATCCTTAACAGCAAAGAATCACACATTACCTCTCTACTCTGATACTGAGAGGGTCTCCCTTCCCCAAAGGAAAGCTGAGTAGGAGCATGCTGATGTTGTTTTGCAGCCCTGTGCTATTTGATTAAATCTCCATTTGTTGTGTTTTTTGACACTCCTTTTCTCAAGGCTGTATCTATCACACAGCTGTTCCACATTGAGCTGGGGAATTCATTTGGAGACTCAGGAAAGCAATAGCTTGGCAATTCCAGCCCTGCAAAGGCAAAGCTGAAATGCCTTTATGCAGCACCTGCTGAGGGGACCTTTTACTGCTTTCATAATATGGAACAGGAGTTTGGCCCCAAGGGGAGGATCTCACTATACACATGCAAAACCCCAGGTTCTGCCTCATTATAGTTATTGGCCTACCAATTAACCAGCTTCCTGTGAGAGCTGAGAGGAAGGCATTTTGTTCATTGAGATATTTAGGCTCTACAGTTCATGAAGCTTTTTACTTTAAGGACTATGTATGTTCCTAATTGGTATTTGTCACCAGCCATTCAAAACAGTTTTTCTAGCCCCAACATTACATGAAGCATCATACCCCACTTTTTACAGATGGGCAAACTGAGGCACGGGACTTCTTACCACAGTAATGCAGAGTGTCCATAACCCAGCCCAGGCCTCAAGACTCGAGGCACTGTGTGCAATCTGCCTCCACACAGCTTCTCTGACTGCTCAGGTATCAAATAACTATTTGTACACAGTTTTAGTAAGGAGTGTCAGAAATACCCGTTCCTGGAAATGCTCTGTGTTTGAGAGCATATCTGAGATGCCCAGTCCCCTTTCAGTTTAATCTAGGTCACTTAAAATGTCTTTCTGGTACATCAGTCAGAGTCATCCACTAGCATTACTATCTGCAACAAGATACTCCATTTGTAATGACTGTAAGAGTGGAAAAAAACAGTAACAAATGTAAAAATGCCTGAAATAAAAGCTCTCCTCTCAATAAGCTATATAATGCTTGCAGACTACTTAACATAAGCAGCACCTATGATGTAGGACATACCTACAAAGTGTTAAACTGCTTCTGTAGTAAAACTGTCAGCCTCGATTATTTAAAAGGTGTCTACCTGCAGGCTTTGCTTTCATTCACTGTTGTTATTAGCACATCCCACATGTCTGATCAGACTGGTCAATGCTCCACTCTGTTCATATTACACTGGGCCCCTCTCCTGATTAATCAGCCGCAGAGACAAAAATTTGGCTTACACTTTCTGAACAACAAAGATCTGTCCTTGATGGCATCCCTCTGCAGTCAAATAAAATCCATGTACACATTTCTCAACAAAGCCACACTAATGCCATAAGCATACATCAGTGTTGCAGCCAAGACAATGACTGCTCATTGTGATAAAAGATGGGTATCATGCAAGTGCTGCAGTTGATTTTAACACATAATAGAGTTGACATTGCATGAGCCATAGTTTCCAAGCTCACTTGTTCTTTCCTGCCCACCACTTTTCTTCAAGTTTTTCTCAGCTCTGTCTGCAGGCTCCATCTCATTCTCCACACCTGCAACTCCCATTTGAATCCCAGTCCAGCCCATATTCATTCCATGCATCACTGAAACCAGGAATACTATCTAGTCAATCTCTGCACCAGAGTCAAACAATTTATACTGCCTCCACACCAAGACAGAAAGAATGTTTATGCAATCTTTGGACTTCTATTAAACATTAACATGCATGAAGCAATATGGGCTGGATTCTGAGCACATTATCCTTGATGGACACAGTGAGTAAAATACTGTCTTTAACGGAATTAATCCAGAATGTGTCCTTTCACAACCATTACAATTTTAAAATTAAAGGGGAGCTTTGCCTGATTCAGGAGCTTTTAGCAAAAGATTTTTTAAACCAAAACAGGCTTTAAAATAAATAGGGTCTTTGATGCGAACCTATAGCTGAGATTTGTATTGCTCACCAGATGAATGAGACTAGCCAAAATTTTTAATATCATTTTGCATGCCCCAGAGAGACAGAAAGATAACGATTTCATTTTCTATGAATGAGCCATGACTAACTGTGAAGTTGCTTGCTGTTATCTACAGCAAAGCTCTTTGTGGTCTAGCTGTATTTGTTCTGCATAATGAACAGAATGCCAGTGGTTTCCATCTACATACTGCTCTTCACTCAGAGCACTTTACAGATACAGCTAACTACCTTTACTAGCTAAAAATGGAGTTACCAGGGGCAAAGAAGATTTAGCGGTCAAAAACCAAGTCTGTGGCAAAGTCAAGAATAGAACTTGGAGCTTCCAAACTGTTCCCAAAAGGCCTGATTTAACCACTACAGAGCATGATGCTAGCAGGGTGCAACCACAGGTTGAGCTCAGTGCCAAAGAGAGAAGCTATGGCGTTGTCAGATACACTGTAGCTGTGTGCACTGTTGAGCATGTGCACATGCAATTTCCTTCCCATCCCCCAAACCTTTACGGAGCTTTTCTTAGGTATCACAAGAGAATAAATGCCTGAGACATTATCTGCCCATTCCAAGAGTTCAGAGAATGTGTATGACATCATGGGCATGACTCCCCCGCTAATCACATTATATGCTGTTTAACTTAACACTAAGCTTTGTCTGATAACATTGTAAATACCATTTTATTGTAAATTAGATTATACAAACCTCCTCACAGTTTAGGTCAGTTCTTGTGTGAGGTCCTTGTGCCCCCTTGTCTATACTACCCCAAACTGAATCTTTGTCGTGTCTAAACCAGGGCATTTCTACAGAAGGAAGCATAAGAAGAAAGGAAGGCTAAGCCATTATCTGCTTCTAAATCCGCACTGCAGATTTCAGTGCGTGGACAGAAGACTCCATGCATCTGTTCTTTTTCTTCCCCTTGGAAGAAAATCAATAGGTTTTATTTTCCTCTTGAAGCTGGCTGGATTTCACTACAATCTTCCTGTGAGGTAGCATATACTTGACACCTACCATTTCCTTCTATCAAGCCTAAGCTGGGTTATTCTAGTTGGTAGCCACTGTGTTCTTACCCTGGACTTAAGGTTTCAGATTTGTTTCTCAAAAAAAGCTGCAGAAATCTTATTTTATTTTCAGTTTAACATTTGATTCTGTTTCCTCTGACAAAAGAAGCAGATTACAACTACATTAAACCAGCCCCAGCAAGATCTCCAAAGCAATGAACTGACCCATTGAGATGGACTTCCTGCTTTCTGAGAAGGATATTTTGATGGTCATGTTTTGATACATTTATTGCAGAGGGAGATATCTGAGAAGTTTCTAATCTTTTAGAAAACCTCAGCAACAGGATTTCCCAACATTTTTAGACTAGTGTACAAGATCCTCATCTTTCTTCTCTAATCTTATCAAGGCCATAAATATCCCACGCTATTAAAGCAGAGGTTTGAGAACCCAGATTTGGAGGTCTCAGCCATGCTCAGCTCTGCATTTCTGTCCTTGCTACTGTCAACACCAGCTCTCAGTGATAACCTGAATTCTGCTTCCCATCCATGGGCAAAATACTGGTTTTGCTGTAGTAAAAGGCTGGTAATGCTTCAGAGAGAGCTACACCAGCCAGGACCAGAACTACCAGATTCCACAACCAAAACAAGGCTTTGACTTTTGAAGCTGGAGCCACCTCTCACTGAGCACAAAGACCCTTATTCCTTCCCCATCTCCCATACTTAAGACAGATAAATCTTTTCACAATTAACTGAGAAAAAAACCCAAAGTGAGGCTCATCCTTCCTCGGCACAAAGATCCACAAGACGAAGTTGCTTTTCACTTATAGGATCCCTGGACAAAAAGGCTTTGCATCTTGTTGCTCAGGGCACTACACGTCCTTAGGGTTACCTTGTTGCAAGACATGGTATTAAGGAATGCTAGCAGCTCACAAAAGGAATGCAACACAATCCAGGTGACTACACAGCACAGCTAACACAAGTGCTAGTAAGGCACTGAAGGCAGATTCTCATGTCCTTGAGCAAACCACCTGCCTTTTGCATTCCTACATGTTCCTTCCCATCTGGAGCAAGGCAACAGTGATGCTATACAAACACAGCAAAGGATGCTGTAAAATAAACATCTTGAGATCTCACATGAAACTCGATCTACATGAACTGTGATTACTCTATACTGTGCTTGTGAAGGATAATACTATAGAAACTGGATTCTGTTAACTCTTGATTTCTCATGACAGATTTTAATGAAATTCATGTTATGAAACTCAAGTAGCCACTCTGAAAAGAAACACATCTCATCCTGAAGGAGGTTAGTTCAGTGGGTGTTAACCAGATGCAAGCAAGACTGTGCTCTCTAAAATATGTCCTCCCTATCCTTTGGCCACTTGTATAACTCATAAAAATGCCTTTACAGTGGTTTTCATAACCAGCTAGTTCCTCTCTCCGCAGAGATACAGTGATGAAGCAACATCACTTTTAGGGCAGCTGGTTGCTTGATCATGCAATTCTCATACAGTTAACATTTCTCTAATGAAGTTTGCAAAGTATCTAGATGCTTTTTTTACCTCAGGAGAATAATGGTGTATTTTAATTACTAATTCATTAGAGAAAAAAAAAACAAACCTAGTAAGGTGAACAGAATTTATATACAGACAAGAATTAGCACAGAATAATTAGCAAATCAAGTTATTTACATTTCAAAACACTTATATGTGTCTCTATAATCATACTATACAAATTAACCAGTACTATATGATGAACTGAAGTAACACTACTCATGTGAACCATTAACTCTTAAGTTAAAAAGCTTCAATCATCAAAAATGCCAAAGCTTTAGTCTTTAGCATCATTAGGAAAGGGGGGTTTGTTTATTTTATTTTTGCCTTCTCTGCCCCTCTGTTCTTTATTGCAGGAATCACCCACTTATTCTAGAAGAACTTTGAGCTCAAACTTCCTAACTCCACCCCACACACTAATACATTCCATGTTTGGTTCTCCAATGAGAGAACCAGTGTCATTACCCTTAAGGAGAGATATAGAGAAGTTCAGCTACTGGGCCAAAAATCGCCAAGCAACTTGACCACAGGAAAATGCAGACCTCTGTTGCACTGTGTAAATCTGTGCCTCAGTCTGAACAGTTGAGAGTATGAAGAGTTGAGTAAGGTATTGAAAAAAGCTCCCAGGTGACAAGGCAATAGCACTTTGTACCTATGTTTAACACAGAAACCTACAGCCTTCTTGCAAGGAGAATGAATTTAAGGCAGCAGCACAGATGAAAATAACAAAATGATATGAGGATTAACTGATAATCCCCCCAGATACCACATGGGAAATTGCCAGACTATTAACGATGGTATGAAGCCCTGCTCATAACTGAGCCTCAGTGCAAGAAAAAATGAAAGAGAATAAATGGAAGACATAACTGGTGAAAAGATCATAACCAAGAGACAGAGATGCTCAGTGTCAGTGATGGGGGACTCCCCAGCGGGCTCAGAATAGGGTCTGTGATGTGACTACTGCTGTTTCATATTCTGTAAATGATGTGTAAATGCTGTGGGTAGGTGGCTGATGATACAAAGCCACTCCCGAAAATGAAGCCAGAAATTTATTCAGTGAGTGGATATTAAAATAGTAAATATAACTCCAAGCTCATAATTGAAAAATAATGTATGGGGAAAAAGCCATTCTCACTGTGCTTTAAATCAGCTGTTACCAGTCATGAAAGAAATCCTGGAGAAGTGGATAGTTCTCTGAGATCAGCACAGTGCCAGCAGTTGGGAAAAACTATCCAGCTAGGAATTTTTAGAAGAATGAGAACAAAGCAGAAAATGGCATTATTCCTCTGTATAAATCCATAATATGCCCATCTCTTCAATACTGAGCACAGCTCCAGTAACCGTGGACATAAAAAGCTAAAGAAAGGGCACAAACAACGGTGAACCAAAGCAGGACAAGAAATATTAGAAAGCCTTAGCACAAGGAGAACTCAAGCAAGTCGAAGCCTTTCAACCTGGAAAACAAGGAGAATAACAATTAAGTTCTAGACAAGCTGTAAAAGGTAAACAGCAATGATTATTTTAAAGTAGTCTTAGCAGAAAAAAATAGGGCACCAACTCAAACTGGCAGGCAGCAAGTGGGTTCAAAGCAAACAAAGGAAGTTCACTTTCACACAATACCTAATGATGTTGTGGAACTCACTGCCACGGGATGTTATGGCAGCCAAAAATACAAGTGGGTTTCAAAAAAACCATTAGACAATTTTATGGAAAAAGGTCCATCAAGAAGTACCAAAAACAATGATATAGCTGCAGGCTCCAGCTCAGGAAGGTCTCTAAACCAGAAACCACTGGAAGCTGGGACGGTTTACCAAAGGAAGTATCAGTCTCTACTTGTCCTGTTTTCCATACACAAGTTATTAGCCATTATCAAGAGCAGGATATGGGGCTAGACAGACCTTTGCTGTGACTCTTTTTGATATTTGGCCATTACTAAGTGATGCAGATGTAAACACCAACCCCTGCATGGTCACGGATAATTCTGTAGAAGGCTGCTATAGGGTGCACACTTAGAAGAGTAACATAAGAAATGACAGCATTTTTTTATTTGAGTAGCAGCAGAACTGGCTTTTTTGTTTCCTTAGGTATGTTCTGAGTCTGTCCTTTCCAGAGAAGAGTTGTATTTTATCCTCCTTTTCATTACCTAAATACAGCAAAAGAGACAAATCCAGTAGAAAGAACTATCTTCTGGAGTAGATAAAGCTACTCTACCTAGTATATTTTGGCTGAAAGCCACACAGTGACTTACATCCTGGTGACCAAGAGCTTCTGAGCTTAAACAGCTCTGGAGAACTACTGAAGAAACTGCCTATCAAGTTTGTTGAATATTGCCATGCCAGACAGATGCTTTAAAACACAGATTAAACCTTCAAGTCATGCTCTGGGCCTAGGATAGAATTTGAAGCCATGGTAAGCCTTCAACAACAGAGTAAAATGGTACTTTATGATTTTATTCCTTACAGACCCCAATAACCTGAAAATGCTTTGCAACTTGAACAGCCTCCTTATCTTTTTCTTCTCCATCAGTGAAAACTCACTGCTAACTCAACACCCCACCACCCCTTAGCAGCTATGAGCCTATGAATCACGTGACAACTCTGCTCTAACAGGTTACTTACTACGCTTTTCTTAACTGTTTCTCAAACCATGGTCAACAAAATATGTCAGTGACAGGATTTCATCATTTTACTCAAACCTGTGCCAAGAAAGGTGTAATTTTTCAGGGAGAGTAAGTATCTGAAATTTTCAAATAAGAAAGAACCAAGGCAGAACTGCATTTGTGAAGGTCAACAAAGCTCTGATGTTTTTTTGCAGGTTCTTGTTCATGGCTTGCTCCCCTAAGGGATACAGATCTTAGTTACAGCAATTCTCGCCAAATGGGGGTTCTTGTGAGTCAGAGGTGAGCCAAAATGGTTCTGCTTCCTACTTGTCAATCATACTGGGATTACTAAAACCAGCAGATTCATGTTTGACACCAAAATTAACAATAACTGGAAAAGGTGGGTACTTCCTCTTTTGTAAATCACCTCATTTATTTAGACACCTGATACCAAGACCCAGGTAGGGAAGTCTGAAGGTTTTTCCTTAAATCTTTACTTTTATTCTGCCACCACTTCTAAACTTGCCACAGAAATATATACATACTTCTATACATTGACTGAAATCCTGTTGTCTCATTCATGTTGCCTTCCATCAGAAATCCTTCCACAAGACAGCAGTGAGAGTCCTCAGGTCAAGGACTCTGGTTTGTGATGCACATCTTAACACAGTATTCAGCACAAACAGGGTCTAAGGCCTGGCGCTGGCACTACAAAACATAATAATAATAGTAGCTTAAGTAAAAACAATCAAAGATGAAAACCAATAAACCACCTTCTGCTCCCCTTAAGAAAATGTGTTTATTCACCCCCTCACAAAGGAGGTTGCCCTATTTATCTGCCGGGAAACCTCAGACATTCCTTGCATGTGCAGCACAGATGGTCGCCACACAACAAAAGGCAGAAGGGCTCCCTGCACAGTCGCGATGCACGTGTCTGGTTTCTGGATATACAGAAACTTGGTCAGTGCTACTGCTCCAGCAGGGCTGCTCTGCATCCAAAATCCCAAACAAACCTAGAATGCCATCAATATCCTTTGAACAACATCTCCTAGTGGAAAAAGAGACTGCTTGGGAAAACAGAGAAGCACAGCGGTGACCTTGGTTGTCTTAATTTGTTAGTGCACATAAATTGTTTTGAGATCCCGAGGTGGGAAGTGCTAAGGAAGCATAAGTATTATTTATTAAAGCTCCTTTATCCTCAGATATTCTTCGCATCTGATTTTTCTTTCATGGTCATTACTACTTCAAATATTTTTCAGCTGTCTTGATCTTTTCTTTACCAAATGGGATTGCCCCAGGCAGAGGACATGCAGTATCCAGATCTGCTCATTGCATTTATTTATCTTGCTCTTTTCTAATTAATTTACTGCTTTGACCCCAGCCCTGCTCTCCTTTTGATTTTATAATCAGATATCAAATGTGGTTGTTCTCCACGAACAGCAATCATTTTGCAAACAAATGCCATTAATATTTTTATTATTTTGTTAAACATATGCTTCTACAATGTATGGGAAGGGGACTGCAAGGTCCATTTTAGCAAACTGGGCATTTATATAATTGCTAATTCTTCGGTGAATGGAAAGGCCGAGCAGTTTAGCAGTAACCATTTCAGTTCCCAAGGTAGACAATACAAGGTATAATCAAAAAATAAACCTGGGGGAACTGAATGAAACAAAGCAGAGCGGAAAATTAATTCGACAACACGTTATGTTCTGTGACACAAATTGTGCACAAGTTTCTGTCCTCTTAAGAAATCACTGCGTGCAGAAATACATTCTATGCAATACATGAAAAAATATCACTGAACATGACAGCCTTCAGTATTTCAAATACATGCCTTTCTTTTTTTCATACAATGCAGGATACAAATCTGCTTTTTTCTCAGCTTAGCAAAAGCATAAATACACTAGGAAATTAAAGACAAAAAAACAGAGAGAGAAAGCTACATTTTCTGTATCCTGTTGTGCCTAAACACGCTGTACCAGCCTGGACAACCTCCCAATAAAACATACTGTGGACACTTCAAAAGCTGACCATAATCACAAGAGTTAAGTGAGGAATGTCAGCTTGGTTGGGGGATTGCACTGCTGTTGTTATACATTACTTAAGCATGCAGGTTTGTGTTTTTTACTTTCTCTTGGATTTTACTGCAATGTAATTGAACTCTGTTACCTCCTTCAGTATCCTAAGTGTCTAAGTGCTTGTAAGGATTTGGGCTTAAGGATATTGTAACGGATCCAGAGGCTACTGAAGTCAGTGCAGAAGCCTCTGTAGAGTTAGTCCCCTGATAAGGAAACTCCTTCTTCCTCTCCTTTCTTAATACACCTAAGGTTAACCTTCAGACATGTTCAGAAATAAGATGGCTGCTATGAATCCAAAAGCAAAACCCACACTTACTTCAGCAAAACCAGGCTTTACAGAAGAACATATCTGATTGTAGTTGGATCATTTACACTGTATGACTTTCATGCATTAAATTCACAGCATTTACAGGGTTATGTCTTTAACAGTAATTCTGGGTTTGGGGTGCCCTGTAACTTTATCCATCCACCCTATGTATCCTGAACCTCTGACATCTCCACCATGCATGGCTTATTTCCGTCAGTTACCTCATCACACCCAAGTCTTCATATGGATACTACAGGAATCAAATCATAATCTCTGCAGTGGGATGCCTGAACTCCTCAGGCAGTGGTATCTCCATGTAACCATACATAATAAACAGTCAACAAACACACTGCTGTAGATTTTACTGCCTCTGGAGCAGACTGTACTTCTATAAAACCCATGGGTTTAGGCTTCATGTGTCAAGTTCTGCCTCAAATACACCCTTTTTACAGCCACAGCTCCGACAGGAAAAATCACCCTCACCCCCCCTTTCACAAACAGATTCCTCACCCACTGCAGACACACGTGCGCTGTTTAACCATGTAACATTACCATTTCCTTCGTACCTTTGCAACAGAGAACTGCCCGGCCTGCAGGAAAGGAGCCTGCATGCCACGGCCATTTTAACCTCTCTCTGGGGAGGATGTGGGGAGAAGCACCTTGCTTCAGGGGTGAGACCTCCTGAGGGGAGACACACACTGCGGGGCAGAGATTCTGAGGGGAGAGACCTGCTGAGGGGAAACCCGCCATGGTGCGGAGGGGAGAGACCTGTGAGGGGAGAGACCTGTGGAAGAGATCCGAGTCAGGAGCCAGCAGCCCAGCAGGGGCCAAGGCCATGCCACGGGCGCTGGACTGGGTCAAAGCCAAGCTCAGCACAGGGGCTCACGCTGCCCAAAGGCGGTTCCAGCTCCCCCGGTGCCCCGGTGCAGGGTGAGGCTCACCTGTTGCATAGGGCAGGTTGTACTGCGCCGGCAGCAGCGAGTACCCGAGGTGGTGGTGGTGGTGGTGCGTCGAGAGCAGGCGCTGCGACGGCGACGTGCGCGGTCGGTCCGTGCTCCTCTCCCCCGCACCGGCTGCCCCGACGCTGCTGCAGCTCCCGCTGCCCCCCACCACCCCGCAGCCGCCCCGGTCCCGTTCCGGAGACGTCTTCTCGCGTATCTGGAGAGGCGAGAGCAGACACGTGCTGAGGGCCGCTGCCCGCGAGCCCGGGGCGCAGCGGAGCACCGGCCCCATGCCGGCTGCTCGAGGCTGCCCCATAGGGTGATATTCCCCCCACCTTCGCCTAAAGGCTCCTCACAATGCTGCCGGGAGGTGACAGGATGGCTGGGGACAAGCCCAAAACTGGTGGGGAGGATGAAGATCTGCTTGAGGCTCATGCCCCTACAGTGCCCCTACACAGCTCCTGCACTCCCCCACCAGCTCCAGTGCTGAGGACAAGTGTCACCTGGGTGCTGCAGGGCCAGGAAGAGCCCTGGTGCTTCCCTGGACTGTCCATCCAGAGGGGTTGTGCTGTGGGATTATTCCACAGCCCCAGATTTCCTAACAGCAGCAGGGATGGCAAACCCCCGTGACAGGCAATGTTGCTTCAGGCTGGTTATTCAGGAAGCACTCGAAGCTCATTAACAGAGATGGGCAAAGCCAGCACCTTCCTGAACCTCACCGTGGGTGATTTGCTCTTGTAGTGGCTGGCATGCTGCTGCAGGATGTCCAGGGCCTTGGACTCTGAGCTGGATTTACAACTCACGCTGGGGCTGGCTCGGGACTTGTCGCTGTCATCGCTACCAGATGCCTTGCTCCCATATGGGGAGAAGGAATAGCTGGAGGGTAGGTATGATCCTGGGGGGAAAAAGAGCAGTCAGGGCACAAGAAGTCTCTGGGTGGCACACTGGGAGCGTGTGGCTCTGCACACAGGCCACCATGTGCCAGAGGATGTCCCACAGCCGTCCCCTGCTCTGGCAGCACAGGGACAGCCTGGGAAGGGACGTCCCCGAGATGCTCCCAGCTCCCTACCTGGGTAATTCTGCATCATGACGGTGGGCATGGCCCGGTAGCTGGGGTGGTTGGGGTCATACGACTGGCTATAGGAGTAGCCGTGCATGTAGGGGATGTAGGACTGATGCTGTGTGAGGGGTGAAGAAACAGGGACGTGGACACTGGGCCTGGGGTCCTTCCCCACCATGCGAGCGTCCTCGGTGGGGGTCAGCTTGCACTCGGAGCTGGTGCTCTCCTTCCCATCCTCCTTGGAGGCAGCTTCTTTGCTTCGGTTTCTTTCTTCCTTCAACTTTCGGTCCCTTTCCTCTTTCCACCGCTCATCCTCTGTCTTGATGTCCGAGTACTTCGCTGGGTACACGTAGGTCCACATCCGGGGCTCAGCTTCCTGCAAGAACCAGCCAAGCATCAGGGCAGCTGAATCCCCCAGCCCTGCTGGTCCCAAACCCAGGCCGGATGCGAGGGAGAACAGCAAACCTCACTCCCCTTCCCCGAGCTCTCCCTGCCCCAGTCGTGGCCTCCCAGACCCATCCTTTTGCTGGCCCCAAGGGAACCTCATGGAGACCCATCACAAACAGAGGACAACGGATGTTCTCTGAGATGATGGCCCCAGCAAACCCCTGCAGCAAAGCCACAGTGAAGGGCTTCTTCCAGTAAGAAGCCCAGTGCCGGGCTGGCAGCACCATTACCTGTCTGTACCAGAGCACAGGGTCCACCTCCGCCTGCCGCCCGCACTCGGAGCCGGACTTGGTCTCAGCAGCCTCCTTCCCAAGGTGGCTGCTCTCGCTCAGCTTCACCTTCAGCCCCTCGGCAACCTGGCTGCTGGGCAGCTTGGATGAGTCCTCCAGCTTGGGGATGATGACGGATTTGGCCATGTCAGGACCTCCCTGCTCCTTGGCCTTGCTCAGACCTGACTTGACGAGGTCGGTGAGGCTCGGGGCTTTGGTCAGTGTTGGGGGCATGGGCGGCTTTTGTTTCCACTCCTCTTTGAGCGCTGCCTCCCTCTCCTTCAGGCCCAGCTCTGCCTTCTTCTCCAGCCCTCGCTGCTGCTGCTCCAGGCTCTGCCGCTGCTTCTGCTGCTCCTCGTACTGCTGGCGGTAGGCAGGGTTGGTGCTCAGCAGGTGAGCGTGGTAGCCCTGCTCGTTGTAGCCATAGGGGGGCACATACGCATACT
Source organism: Bolborhynchus lineola (assembly GCA_025448015.1). Classification (NCBI taxonomy): domain Eukaryota; kingdom Metazoa; phylum Chordata; class Aves; order Psittaciformes; family Psittacidae; genus Bolborhynchus; species Bolborhynchus lineola. Next base: position 16,568 of record JAOEHX010022715.1, read on the forward strand.
GGTTGTAGTAGAGGGACTGCATGTACATGTTGGGGCGCTGCTGGATGACCGAGGGCTGCTGGCTGGAGCTGCTGAGCTCTGCCTTCTTCTCTTCACAACCTTCACTCTTCACCTTCACCTCGAGGTTCTCCTGCTCCTCGTCCTTCTTTAGCTTCAAGGCCTGTGTCTCAGCTGTGGCCTGGCTGCCAGGGTTCAACGGCCCTGGGCTTGCCTGGGGGTAGCCGGGGGAATAGTAGGTTTCAAAGCCTTGGTAATAGGGAGACTCTTTGCTCTGTGGTTGCGGGGGGAAAAGAGCTTTTTTGGCGCCTTCCTTGACCAGCTGCTCGGGATCCTTCGCCTTCACACTCTCCAGCTTGCCCTCCCCATCCTCCCCAGCATCCGAGATGTCTGAGTAGGCTGGGCTGTTGGTTTTCACCGAGCTGGCCTCTGCTCCATTCTGGGTGACGACGTGCAGCGGGGTCATGGGTTGGGCTGGGTTGGTGCTCTCCAGCCTGCTGGCACCACCAATGGAGGGGCTTGGGGCATTGTCGGTGAAGCTGTAGATTTTATCAGCCTCGGCCTTGATGCTGGCGAGCCGGCTCTGGTGGGGATCAGAGGAGCCGTTCAGCAGCCCCTCGCCTTTCATCCCCAGGTCGCTGGATTCCCCCCGGAAAGGGCTCTTGCCTTCCTCCACTCTGCAGGCTTTGCCCGGAGTCAAAGGGTTGTCTACCTCCTTGGGCTCCTTCTTCTTCTTGTCCTTCTTCTTCTTCTCCTTGGAAGGGGTGAGGGCAGGGTTGACTGCAAAGGGCTCTCCCATCACCGTGGGCTTGGGCTGGATGGGTTTAAGCTGAGGGCTGTTGGGCATGGTCTGGACCACAGTGGTGGCGAGGCCTGTGGAGGAACCAGGGCTGGCTGTGGCGAGGGTGGCTGTCTGGAAAGTGTAAATTGGCTGTGGGGGGATGGCTGGTGCAATGGGCCTGGCAGACTTCAAGCTTTTGGAAGGGATCTTCTCCAGCTTAGCACCAGATGCCTTCTTCGACTTGTCCTTATCAACACATCGTTTCTCCAGAGAGTCAAAGTCGTCGTTACTTGTCTCATCAGCCACCGAGGGACCATCTTCAGAACCATCATTGGACAGAGCACCCGGGTCAGTATCTCCTTCCCCACCCAGCTTCTTCTTGCAGGCCACCTTGGCGCTGAACTTGCCGGACGGGGAGGGACTGTGAGGCTCCATCAAGCGCACCTTGGGGGTGGCCGAGCGAGCCGGTGAAAGCGAGCCCTTCTGCGAGACGGCGGCACCGTTGCAGCTCCCCATGTCTGCATGCAGGGACTGCTCCTCGCCGTACTCGCTGTCCACATCTGCCTCCAGCTTGCTGTCATCGTCCGTGTGTGCGTGGGCCTGATGGTACTTCAGCCCGTTGATGTGCTTGTACTTCTTGTTACAGTTGGGGTGGGGACAGTCAATGAGGATGGGAGAAGGGCAGTTTCGGTCGAGGACAGCCGGCTCCGCCTTGACGGCAGCCGGCGGCACGGCTGCCGAGCCCATTGAGTTTGTGCGGATGCGTTTGCTGCCCTTGGAGTCCTCCGAGCTGGAGTTCAGCTCCATGTCGGAGAGGGGTTTGCTCTTGCGCTTGGTGACGGAGGAGGGACTGGCCTTCACGTCCTCGGCCGTGCCACTGGGCGGCGTGCGGTGGTCTGAGGAGTTCTGGCTGCCCCGGCGCCCTTTGCTGTTGGCTCCCGCCCGGGTCTTGCTGCTGTTGCTGGTCCCTTTGCTGTCCGAGGCAGCGGCCGCCTCGTTCACGGGCGTGTTGCTGTTGGGGCGCATGCGCTTGCCCCGGCCCCGGCCGTTGCGCATCTCCAGGTCACTGGTGGGGGAGTCACAGAACCTGTGGGAGGAGGACAAGAGGGTTTTAATGGAGACACAGCAGTGCCGGGCTACGCTGTCCCCGCTGCGCGGTGGTGACCCCCTCCTCCCCTCGCTATCAATCCGGCAGGCTCACCCCCGCACTGAGCGGTAAAAAAGAACCAGAGGGGTCCATTGCCAAACCCCCGACCTTCCCCGGTCTCCAGGACAAGGCATCCTGTGAGCAGAGGGGACCCGTGGGAGCAGCCTGGCTGGGCAAGAGGAGACGGCAGCCCCCAAAGGCAGCCCCACGAGCACAGGGCACAGCAGACTGGATGCCAGCGGCTGGGGCTGTCCCCTGCACCTGGCCGACGGGGACTGCTTACCGGGGAGGTGCCCAGTCGTGCTGCGTGCAGTCGAGCAGCGTCCCCACATACGTCTTGTTCCTCCAGGTGACGTTGACCACCAGCATACCTGTAAGGCGAGGGGAGAGGGTCAGACAGGGCCAGGTGTGACCCCACGGTGTCCTGCCCTTCCCTGAGCACCAAGGGTAAAGTGGGATCTACCCTTTGAGACAGGCAGGAGGAAGAACTCAGCTCTAGAGGGCTTGAGGAAGGTGAACAAGGGGTCCTGGGCTCCCTGGTGAGGCCCCCAGGCTCCAGGCTGGAGGGGCACCAAGATGGGCACTGCAGGCCCCCTCTCAGCACAGCTCTCCCCAGCGCCTGCCCAACCTCTCTTCCTTGAGCCACTCAGTGCCCTTCCCTGTTTTCATGGGGATGCTAAAACAACTGACCACCAAAGGGCTGAAGGACCGGGGGGGGCATGTGAGTGAAGATCTGCATTGCTCCATATGGACTCAGGTAGGGTAGGGAAAGCAAAGTGAGGGAGTGAGGGCTGGGTAACCCCTGAGGGAAACGCAGAGTGCCCCCAGCAGGGCTGTGCACCCCAACCCGGCGCAGCAGAGCCCCAGCAGAGTTCTGACCCGCCATGGGCAGCCATGAACCTCACGGCCTTCTGGCAAAGGCTGTCAGTGCCACTAGATGGCAAGCTGAACCCAGCATCCCCAAGCTGAACCCAGCATCCCCGTGCAGCGGCTCCCGCGGGAAGGAAAACCGAAAGCTGGGGGAACAGCCCTCATCCCCCCACTTCGCTTTGGTCCTGCACACACACGCGCCACCGCCACCCCCTCCCGAGGACACACAGCAGCCCCGTATCTCTGCCCGGAGAAGCATCCACCGCGCCACACTCCTCGCAGCACGGAGCGGAGGCACTGCACACTTTGAAAACCCGGAGGGTTCGGCTTTTTCACGCCCATGTCTAAGCAGCCCGGCTCGCACCTGCCCGCGGGACACGGAGCCCCGGCATCGGCTCCTGGAGGTGGAGAACGATCTGCAGCATCACTCAGATTGTGGGTATTTCCTTGTGCCATGGACCACTGTGATTACTGCAGAACTGAGCCGACCACGAGCAGTCTGTGGTGCTGAGCACAGTTATCTGAGCCACGGTAACACTCAGGAGATGGGAAGCTCGTTTGCAAGGGTTGATGAGTGCACCAAGATGTACAGCCCGGCAGCCAGGGAGATGGATGGAGTGGAGGGAGCCTGGAGCAGCTGTGCCTGGAGCACCTTTATAAATCTCAGCCCCTGCTCCCTGTTGTGCTGTGCCAGCAGCCAGCTGCAGGCTTCAAGGGGATAATATACAGAGACGAGGTCCAACACGCAGGGCTCCTTCAGGAAGAGAAATGCAATGTAGGTTTTCTCTTTCTCCTTCTCCTCCTGGAAAATGCTGGCTGCTCCAGCGGGAGCAGGGCATGGGAAGACACAGTATCAGGACATGGGCAAGGCCTCTTGCCAGCTCATGCTGGTGAGGAGAGGCTGGGTCCCGCGCTTGGAGGAAGGTGCTGGGGACCTGCCTTAACAAGGACACAGCCAGGACGTGACGCTGGAGACAACTCCCAGCAGCAGAATGAACTGCTGGAAGCCCATAGTACCACGCAGGGAAAGCTTCATGGGAAAGAGGGGATGCTGATCCTAGGCATCCCAAGGAGTGCAACAGTCTTCTGCCTCCGTTCCTACTAATGAGGCTTTTCAGGGCAGGCAGAACCTTGCCCCCTTTTTCTTTCAAAGCCAGGGAAGCTGCTGGCTACATCCTGCGCCCCAACCCAAACCCACCACCCCCAGAACACCTCCATGGACCTGTTTCAGGATGCTCCCAGGAGGTGCAGAAGGAGCAAGCAGCTGCTGAGGGACCAGCAGCCTTAATCCAGACCCTGTCCAGCTCCCTCTACCCTCCCCACTGCACAGCCAACGCCGGTTCCATCCCTCTTTGACACCGGCGACACCACATCTGCTACTGGAAGTGAACTGCATGACAAGCCACTGGAGCCTCTCGTGCGTCCTGCGGCCAGCACGTGAGATCAGAAAGGATGTGCTGGCATTTTCTTTTTCCCCACCACCACAATCACAGGAGCCGGATGAAAGATGAAGGGGTGAAGTGAGCCAGCACATAGCGTCCCTCCCTTCCCTGCTGGAGCATCAACCCTCCAGCACACAGCAGCCTATATTTAACTTGCTGCAACCAATCATACCAAATCCCCTCCTAATCCTCCAACAATAACCCAGGACAATTTAAACCCCGGGGATAGATCCTAAGCAGCTTTTTCCACCCGCATGTCCCCCTCCCGCAGCAGGATGATGAGCAGCATGGGCAGGGCAAGGGCAGGCAGCCAGGAGGCAATGCCCTTGCATCCCCCAACTTCGAGGTGCTCACGCACAAAGGGCCAGCAGCGATGCTCTTGCAGAGGAATCCCACTCAGATAACTCCAGTCCTATCTGGTTTCACAGCAAGGTGACACCCTTGAAGCTCCTAAGCAACTGATAGCACCCAAATCTGTGTGCAAACACTCAGCATCCTGTGCACCGAGCGTTCACATCACCGCAGTCATACTCTGGCAGGAAAAATTAACAGTGGGTGGACGGTGCCAGGCTGCTGTCTAGGAGGCAACATATGAGCTAATCCTGTGAAAACGGAAGAAGAGATGAAGGGAACAGGGGAGGCAAAAAAGCACCACCTGCTCCTTGTAGGGTCCCCACATGGGTGCCCAGTAACAGCAGAGCTGAGGCTCGGTAGGTGCACCCAGCTGCTGGGGACGCAGGATGGACAAGAGCAATGCTGCATGAAGCCCTCCATCCCAACACAGCCTTAAATCACAGCAGACTAAGCCTTCCCAATGGATAGTCCCTGCGGGGGCACAGCTCTCCCATGTTAAGATGTAGGTGGTAGCGTCTGCTTGCAGACCAAGGTCATGGGCACCAGGAGCCATGATATCAGGCGAAAATGTGTCCCAGGTCCCCGCAGTCAAGTTTCCCCTCTTTGCAAAGATGCAGCCCCAAAGCCTAGCCAAGAACATCTCCAAACCCTGATGAGAAACTGCATTGCCAAGCATTGAGCGGGGATGTTCTCAGATCCATGCAGGGCCACTTCATCCCATGGTTCAGCATCACCCAGCCACAATCCTACCAAGCCATCTCCAGCAAAGCCAGGTCCCCAAGCACCCCAGGGATTGCTAGAGCAGTTGGAGGAGTGCATCCAGCCTTGTGGGGAACAAGGAGATGTTGCTTCTGCAGTTAGGACACTCCCCCAGCCTTCCACTAGTTTTGGGGTGCAGAGGATCTCTGCAAGGCATTGGGACATGGTGGCATTTCCCACTCCGAGGAGAGGTTACTGGAGAGATATGGATTTGATGGATAGATTGTTAGGAGAATGAGGAATTGGCTGGATGGTCGCATCCAGAGGGTAGTAGTCAATGGCTCCATGTTTGTGCCCAAACTCCACAGCACGTGTCCACCTTTGGTAACAGCGTTGATGTGACTATGAGGTCCTGCCATCATCCTGCAAGAGAATGGCACGTCCCACTGCAACCCACACAAGCCAGCACCCATGTGGGATCAGGGACCGCAGCTCCCTCTCTGCGGCCCGAAGCACCATAGAATCCTAGAATCAACCAGGGTGGAAAAGCCCTCTAAGCTCATCAGGTCCAACTGCTCTGCACTGCCGAGGCCACCACTGACCCATGGCACTGAGGCCTCATCTCCACGGTGTGTGCACACTGCAGGGACGGTGAC
>JAOEHX010022718.1:0-24924 GCA_025448015.1 Bolborhynchus lineola
GCGCCTCATTCTCACCCTCGAATAATAACACCAAGACTACTACTACTAAGAAGGCAAAGCGTTATCTGAAACACTGCCCTACCCACCCCACACCCAGCCCGTGGCCCCCTCGCAAGGGCGGAAACCCACCGCCGCCCGAGGCGCTGTGCTTGCCCGCGGCGGCGCGGCCGGGCTGTGAGGGGCAGGCTCAGACGGCTCAGACGCCCCGCGGTACTCCTCCTCCAATACGCATTCCGGTGCTCCGCAGCGCCTGCCCTTCCCTGACGGCCGTCCGCAGCCCGGGGGAAACCTGCCGCGTATTTCGCTGCGGCCCCACGGCTGCCAAACAGACCTGATCCCCCCCCGGGGCCATGCTAAGCGGGGCCAGCGCAGCGGTCAGCTCTGCGGAGGACCGCCGCACCTCGCTGGGCCGCTTGGTCGGGAGCGACCCGCAGGCTCCTGGAGGTAGGGAGGAAGGGAGGGCGCTCCCGCACAGGCGTTCGCCTGCGTGTCCCCCGTCCGTCCCCGCTGCTGCTCACCTGCCCTCCATCCGCGGGACCAAGCCCGGCATCGGCCGCAGCCCCGCCGGCGCCCCGGGCCGGGGAAGGTAACAACGCGGAGCTCTGCCGTCCGCCGGGCCGGCACCCGCGCCCGTCCGGGCACCCCCCGCCTGCCGGTCCCCGCTGCTGCTGCTGCTCACGGTTTCGAAAGGCTAACGGGAAGGCCGGGGAGATCAGTCCGAAGAGGCTAAAGTGTGCGAAGTTAGGACACTAACAGACTCCTCGGGCTGTCGGCACAAACCTTGAGAGGTTGGGGGGTGCAAAGCAAGCAAAGGGGCTTGAACCTCCTGCATAGATCCTTCTGCACCCTCGGTCTCGCTATTTCAGCGCAGGAGCCAGCAGCTGTCAGTGCACTTTCACGCCTGCTTTCCAGTGCCGTCTAAAAGAACAATTTGAATACTGTTCTACATGGACAATCATTTCACACTGGGTATTTTCAGAAATCTGAGGAAAAAACAAATATATATATATATCTCCAGAATAAATTACCCACCAAAACTATTTAGACCATAAAAAATAACCAGTATCCACAGCAAATCTATCAGGCAAAAACGCTTATGGGCATTTTTAACTGGAGACCGTAGTAACTCTTCTTATGGTCCTGGTGTTATAAAAACAGTCTTAAAATCGACTGTAGTGTGCCCCTGCGATAAATAATGTTGCATTTCATGACAGTTACCGTATTTACCCTGTTCTGGATTCTGGTTTAGGCAAATAAATTCAGCACAAAAGAAAATGAATAAATATACAAAGCAAGCATTTCTTTACCAAGGGAAAAAGATCTTATGGCCATAGGGCCATTTGAGAGAACTTCTCACCAATGCCTTGCATTTACTCTAACAGAAGTAAAAGTCTGCCCATGAAGAGAAGGATATAATTTCTAAGCTTTAAAAGTTAAAAAGAAAACCTGGAAGCTGCAATTCCAACTCTAAATAAGGTCTTTATTTAACTCTTGGAATAGAATCCAAATCTTCTCCCCCCCTCCCCTTTTTCTTTTTGAAACCACAGAAAACCAATACCCAACTTTCAGCAATCTATTACCAGTAAGTAACATGACTGATGAGGCTAAAGAAATGGAGAGGGGATGAAATGTATTTTGCATTATAAAAAAAAGGTACAAGGCCATTGCACCTATTTTACATTTAGCTTTTTTGTTATTATTACTTTTTATATAGAAATATCTAAAAATCTTGTAATTTGAATATGGCAAAATATTTGCTTCAAAAGAAAGAGGAACAAAGGCTTTCTCCTCCCTTAATGATGAACACAGAATGTAAATTAGCACACTTTTTACTTTCGGTCAAGTTAAAGCTGTTTTTAAAATGTACCAAAACACAATACCATTATGATCATATTGCATGTTTCAAACGAATGCATTACAGACTACAGTGATCAAAACAACACATCTAAAGAATATCACAGTGTTCCATATTTTAAAAAGGCATTTCTTTCTGCTAACAATTCATAACAAAAGACAGGCACAAATATAATTCTGAAGTAATAAGCATGATGATCTCAATTATTTTTCTTTCCCCCAAATCGTTTTCCCCATCTGTTCAGTCAACACCACCTATTTCTTTTTATTCAAACTTCCATTTTAAATGCATGTTTAATGCAAGCTCCTCAAGATAGTACGCAGATGAAACAAGTCAAAGCCAGCCAAAGTACGCCAGAAGTATATTCTACCCTTCACTACTCGTATATGAAGCCAGCAAGAAAACTTTCACATTATATTCAGAAAGCTGTACTAAACAATGCTGTCATCAGTTTAACAATATTCATGTAACAAAAATAATCGCCTGGTATATCTCATAGCTGTATAATGGTAAATACCTATCACGGGGGAAAAATACAATACAAACAAATTCATTTTTCATCATGTTCAGATGTCTTGTAAAAGCAGCACCCACACACTGAAGAAACCACCCCTGCATTCTGATTCGAGCCTCTGAGTGTGAGTGAAGAGATTTTAGTCCAGAAGAGGCTGAAATCTCAAAATCTCCCCTTCCAAAGCAAAATCATTTACTTTACAGTAACGAAAATAAATTGGAGCAATTTTATTCTAGTAGGAAGAAAAAACAGTCTCAAAGAGAAACAGCATATATTTTATCCTGGAAAATTGGAGGGACAGGGAAGAACCTAAAAAAGCTGCAGTAAAATAGGACTCTTTTTTAATACCATCTCATTATTTTTAAGAAAGCAGAATAAAACAAAACAAATACATTTGCAAGTACACTCCAAGGCAAATATCGCAGTGGGGAGAAAAAACAGAGTATATTAGCAAAAAACATTACTTTCTCAATCAGCCAATTCAGAGTAAGACAAAACAAAGTCTATGATTCACAAAACCCGAACCCCAAGTGGTTCGTTTGACTTTCAATCGCCAAAACAGTCTACTTGCATTTCAGACCTGATACACAAGTCATGAAAGGCAGGATGACAGTAGGAAATATATGAAGTTGTAAGGAAAGCAGAGCTGAGGCAAAACATAGATAAATCTTGGTTTTAACGGAATGCATTGTTTTAAGAAGGACTAGGGAAATTCCAGTGCTAAAGAGTAGGAAAAAGAAAGGATGTAATAGCATCACACGCCTGCTTTCATCTTGACAAAAAAGGACTTCATGTTTTATTTTACAAAGACACCTTTCAGTTTCAATCCTTTGTCTTATGCCAATTGTTTGATATCATTCGTTTTACTTTGAAACTCATTTTCACAACCATTTGGTGACATACTTCAGATACAGCATCAGTCAGAAGTTGACAAGATAAGTTTGGTGTCTCAGACAAAAAATGAATACAGCCTAAGATGTCAATCAGTATCAAAAGAAAAGCAAAATTAGGATGGTTTGTATTTGTTGGCCAGTTTCAAGGCTTTTTTGACATCTCAGCTGTCCTAAGATTCTTCAGTGGTATGAAAATGAGACACACATACAGGAAGAGAAACTCTCCATGTGCCCAGCTGAAGCATGACACCAGGAAACCCACTGGCACTAAGCACGAAAACCCTTCAGCCACAGGATACAATTAACCACAAGACACAAAGCCACAGGAAAACAATCCTCATTATTTCCACCACTCATGGAAATACTTATTAATCCTGAAAACATCTTTCATATAAATCAGTTCATAGTGAGGTGAATAACTGATTCTTGGATGCAGTTTCCTTGAGTACACATTACTCACAAGCAAAATGTGACTCCACACAGGTTCTCCTCTACTGTCATTTAGTAACAAAGGATATCCAAATGGTTATGTAGTCAGACTCTTCTGCAGTCACTGTGTCCGTGATATCCCATGGAAAAAAAAAGGCCAAAAAGTTTTTGGAGTCCCACACATTAGCCAACTACTGAAACCAGAACAAATGCAGCCAGGGAGACTGCCGCCACCATGGGTTGGCAGTAATGCAGCCTAAAGTGACAAACTACTTTCAGGCTTTTGAAATGTAAGAATAGAGTTATTTTCCTAATTTTCACTTGAATTTCTGCATTCTACCCCAATTTTGGTTGATGGAAAAGCCCTAACAATCTGAGTCATGCACACTCTAGCTTTCCTAGCACAAACCATTAGAGAAGCAAGGAATGTTATCCTTCTCTAATACTTACGAACCGGTTTCCATTACTGAGATGATGAGCTTGCCTTGTTCAAATGATCATGAGGGAGACCACTAAGGAAAAGCAAAGTAACTCACACCACATTTTCAAAGCACTTCAGCACATACTCAGCAGCTCAAGTACATGCCCAAAAGTTTAAGGTGCTGAGCACAGGCAGCTCTCAAAGAAATCAGCTGCTTTTGAAGAAACTCAGGGACCTAGAAAACTGTCACCATCAAAGACAGCGTCTTTATTTCCCAACCAGCCTTTTCAATTTTGCCTGCAATTTACTGACTTTGGTCTTGTAGCGAACATGTGGTTGGAGTTCCTGTTTGGTTGCTTGGGTTGGGTTTTGGTTGGGTTTTCCTGATTGAGTTTCTTTTTTTAACTGTTTGGTTTTTACAATTACCTATTAAACGAAAGCAACAAATGCCAGCGGATTCTCTTCTCAAGCTACAAGCCAAACAAGATAAGCATGCTTTCCCATGCTTTCTTTTCTGCTTTTCCACCAACTACATAAGAAGTGCCCCGAAATTTCCTGTCAGTAAATATGAGTAATAAACATGTAAAGATCCGTCATAAGTAGGGTGACTGCAGAACGATGTACTGCGATTATGTCACAATTCCTTATTATTTTCTCCCAAACTTTCAAAGCACATGGAGCAGGAATCAAATAAGATATATCTTTCTTCCTGAAAAAAATGATGCTGAAGCCAATACAACTACTGGCATGAATATGCAGAGCGGGATTCAGACTGTACTCTTTTTGTCCTGTATGAATAATCCATCACATTCCTATTGTACATTATTAAAGTGACTTGCTTTTCCATCCTCCCAACCCCCACATCTGTGCTGCTGTAATTTACGTGAATTGCAGTTAATGATCACTTGCGTTATGCTTAATCAGCATATCAATAATATACTCTGCACAGACTAAGTAGCTCTTCTTTCTTTCCCCTTTAATGAAACCTATAGAAATGGAACTGGTATTCGACTGATTGGCATCACAAAAAGGTTGCCTAGGCAGGTGCTGGAGATGGTAGTACAGGATACAGGCCTTGTGGCTGCTGCCAATCACGCTCAAGCATCAGCAAAGCCCCCTATTCTATTTTCCAATTCCGTTGCCTTGCTATCTAGAGGGGCTGACGTTTTGTACTTCTGGGATTTTAATGAGCTTGACCAGATCAGCGTTACTGACGCCAAGACTGTGGTTGTGTGGGATGGTTCAAGGAGAGATCACATTCTTACAGGGTGATATTATTAACCATGGTCTAAAACACTGCCATTAGCATGTTTTTATGTGGGACACAGAAATCTTTGAATACAATCTATAAATCTTAACCTGAATATCCATGAATTTCTGGAAAGCTGTTGTTATATATGTCAAGGCAGGCTTAAAAGAATAAAGAATGCTAAAAATGACAACAAATCCATTTTGGTCATTTTGCCAGAAATCAATCAATATCACGTATTGATAAGATAAAATTATTAACCTAGTAAGAGGCTTATTAAACACTTCAGCTAAATTATTTTTGAGAATTCCATAAGTCACTGGCTGCAGTGTACTGACATTCATGGCTTCAGATGAGAACACTGCGGCAAGCTGGGGAAGAACTGGCACAACCCCAATATACTCATTTGTGAATCACAGCCTCCAGTGTAGCTCTATTAGCTCTACGCCGTAAATCACCACCATGCTATTAGCAATTTTTCAGTATGATGTGACATCTTTATTATAATGTTTTTCCACTAAAGTTTAAGTTCATATTTTAGTTAGTGCAGAGATAGATGCAGCCGTATTTACCAGGTTTCATTAATTGACTATAAATAAAAGGCTGTAAAAAGAAGACATCTCTTTCACATGATGTTCAACTTGTCACCGCTTTACAGCAAAATGCCAATTTAGATAGGATAAATGTTACTATTTCTACACTGTACGCTCATGCTTCAATATGTAAGCTTCAAATTTCACAGTATTTTGAAGGCTGCAGTTTAGAGTCTCAGTTCTCTTATAGAAACACTCACAGTACATGATCTACATTAATTTACTACCATGTGATTTTTAACTAACAATTTCATTAGCATCTAAGAACATCAGTACACTTTGTGTACTGTGATTTACTTCTGCTTCAATATCCATGGATACTACAATAAATAAGAACAGCATGCACAGACACACACAAATTGTGCTGGATTTACCTGACAAAAACTTGCAGAAGCAAATAAAATTGCTTTCTGAGATGAGGAGGCCCTTTTTGGTAGGCTGATGTAGCACATCTGTTTTTCTTACAGCCCCCAAGATACCCTGTCTCATTCCCTACCAACTGCTTTAGGCATCCAAGGCAAGAAAGGCACAGCTGCAGGGAGCAGAGAGGCAGATCTGCACAGCTGCAAGGAGATGAACAGAGCAGAAGAGTAAAGCAGAGGAGGGCAACACAGCTGGGAGGTAGGGAGGGGGGAACCATCTAGGACAAAAATTGCAAGTGAAGACAAGAAAAAAATGACGAGCTGGAAATTGCTGGAGAGTTCCTGCTTGGACATCCTGTTTATAGAGGTTTCTTATTGGGAAAAGTCAGCAGGAACAACCACTAGAAAGAAACATGAACCCTCTTTCCACTTCTTCCCCATGAGAATAGAACAATTTGTTGAGAGACACAGGAAAAGATCCATGTGTAAACTCAAAAAATAAACCAAGCCTTAATCCTTAAAAACTGCTAAACACCTGCATAATACTTAACATCAAGAAGGCACTTCTTAAATACAAGCAACTGAATCCCATGAGGCAGAGATGCAAATGTACTATTACCACTGATCTCTATAATCTGTAAAAGGCACAAAGGTGAAGTAAAAGCTTGCCCAAAGCCACAGAATAATCAAAAAGTGGACGTTCGAGATCCTGCAAACAAACGAATGAGCAAATACCTGCCAACAGCCACAACTCAAAACGCACTTGGTTTGGACAAACAACAGTTGCTGGACTCTCAGCTAGCAACTTCTCACACTTATCAGGACTAGGGACAATATTTTTCAAGGACTTGGAGATGCCCGTACCCTCTGACAGAGGTTTACTCATTGGGTAGAAGACACAGGCATATGAAGACCTCTCAGAGTTGTCATCCTAAAGGTAGAAAACCAAAGTAAGACTGCCATAGAGGAAGGAAGCAAAGCACCTTAAGAGTAGGCACCAGTGATAGCACAGCAAGAGAAGGAACCACAGCTCTCTTAAGAATCTTCTTTCAGCAAAGATTTGATGGCAGAGCCTTTTCTGAGAATGCGGGAAGCTCCAGAAACCAGAGATTCAGCCTGACAAGTGAGGATGGGGTTTGTGCCAGGGACAGAATGCAGAAATGCAGGAGCCTCCTTACATGCCTGCACTGTGCAATATCTTAAAAGACTAATGGGTTGTCCCTACACACAAACACAGTCTACAGAAAAACAGAAGCTGGGGAGCGACCGGATATCAGCACCAAGGGATGGTTACGCACTGATACTAAGCCATCATAAATTTTAAAGAGTCTGGTGGCAATGCTATATAAAAATGATGGCGTTAGCAAGTTCAACAGCACAGATGCATTAAGGATGCACTTCTACTCCAAATAGAATGTCTAGATTTATTCAATCTGGATACACAGTAAATTAGGAAAAAAAGGTCAAGAATACTATTTAGACATTTCTTTAATAGTATTTTATCTCATAGGTAACAGTACTTGAATAGTTTAGCACAAACGTTATCAAATACATACTTACAACACCCGGTTATGTCCACATATTTTTCACCTTCCGCTACTTCCATCTGCATAAATTAGCAAGTAACACTAAGGAACAGTCCCATGGTATCTTTTAGAAATACACATTGTGATAGAAGAAGGGATAATAACTGAAGTGGAATTTATTTATTACTTCTTTTTGTTCAATGCACCTCTTGCTTTCATGTTCTCCAACCAGACTGAGCTCTTCCTGGGGATTGCATGCAGTGCGATGTATGTTCGAAAGAAAAGGCACCATAGCTACATAAGCTACATACTGCAAGTTTAGAGCAGGCTATTTTTGAAGCTCCAAAGAACCAGTGCTATTGCACGGTGTCCTCTGAAGAGGAAACAATGGTTAAATAGCACATTGGTCTGTAGCAGCACTTTCTATTTCACAGTCTAGTGAACTCACCCCATGTGATGGGTAGGAGATCCAGCCCAGCTCCCCTTGAATTGTTTTTGAATCCAGCAGATTAACTACAAAAGAAGACAAAATGAAGAAGAATTAGTTTCATCTGCCTCTGTCCAGTTAACCTCGGTTACCGTCCCAAAAGATGTGTTTATTTGGGGACCCTGGGAGCACTTGATTTATTCAGGTGGCTTGGCAGTAAGCTACAAAGAAGAAAAAGACAGACAAATAAAAAGGATCCTCTTGTTTATCATAAAAGATGGTATGAACAGCAGACGGGGGAACTTTTCAAAACAAAAGAAGTGACAAAAAACAAACAATGGATGGCTGGCCAAATTAATTACAGCAGGGGGTGGGAACAGAGCACTTCTATCAGCTGCACAAACTACAGCGTTTTCCCCTTGGATGCCTGAAATTTGGGTCAATGCATCTAACTACATAGGTGAGACCTGATTATTTTAATCATTATTTGATTAAAGGCCCCTATTTGGCTATATATAATTTTCTCAGAATATAGGAGTAAATAATGAATGCTGATTAAAGTCTTCCCTGCATTTCTTGCTTGCTTCTGATCTAATTTGTTCTCAAACTGCCTTGCAGTCCTGAAGTGTTCTCTAAATGTCATGAGTAACACATTACATACAAGAGTAACTATTTACAGTGTTACAAGTGCAGACAAACCTACTTTTAAAGAGACCCAAAAATTCATTGTTAATCTTCCTGCTATTTTAAGAGGCATGCCACAATTTTCAGAGTAAGAATGAAGCTTTTATTTGCAGTCGGAGAAAGACATTTTCCAATCTATCAAATCACAGTGGTTTCAACATCCATTTTAAATTATGATGGGTATTTAAATACATACGTACAAACAAATCATTGGATATTCTTCTTTCTTATTTACTAAGCTTTTACCAGCCCACAAATACATTGTGTTCCTAACCCTGGCTAGACAGCCCCCAAGTGCTTAATCACACGGCTTAATCCCTAACTAACCATTTCTTTATTAACATGAAGCAGAACAGGTGAATTAATAGAAACTATCCTACAAGAAAACCACCAAACTGAAGTATTAGTACATAACATGACAATGCTCTTCCCAGCCACACCAATCTGAACACCCCATTATCTGCAATCTGGGCTTACTTCTGTTGTATAAATAACAGTAAGTATACACATTTGTCTACATTTGCTTGCACACACTGTTGTGTTCTGTATGTGTACACATGCAGTGCTATGTTACCATGAAGAAGCTGCTCTGCCATCTATGTGAGGAAAAATGCAATCATGCACTCTGCAGTTATACACCCCTTTAAAAGAAAGCAACCCTATTTTGAATTTTTGCCTACCCCAATAAACAAATACCTTTACTAATGCGATAAAAAAAAAAGCTTTATGCAGAGTTATATTTTTTCCTCTACATTTATCAATAATTAAATTCCCAATCACCTACATAAAGGAAAATCAGTCAGTCCCTTATTGAGGGCATAGGGCCCCAGGGATACTATTCTGCAGCAAGGTTTGCATCTATAAAGAAGAAATACTAATCAAATTTCCAAAGGGAAAAATGCACTTCTTGCATTGGTGACTACAAATTCCCACAGATTATGGATCTCCTGTGACAAGACAGCTATGTTTGTTGTGCATCTGCAATACATGCTGGTGAAGGAAGTATGACTTCTGAGGTAAATTACCTGGCCGTAAGTTGCCAAGGCAAATCACTTAGGAGTAAATTTAACTAATATATTTATTCTTTAAGAATAAGCTGCTTGAAAACATGATTGCAGCCACTCTGGAATTTATAAATTCAGTCCAAATTCATCAGACTCATCTAGAAAAAATAAACAGGCAACAGACTCACAACCGGGTGGTGGTTTCCCTCTCTGGGCTACCAAGCAGCCCAGCAGTTACAGCACACCCCTGAGGCGCAGATAAGCGTTCACCATCACTCCCCATGCTTCTCTATGTCAACTGCCTGCCTGCCTCTCACAACAGGCTTACCAAGTTACCAGCTACTTCTACAGGAAGCACTCACAGGCATCACCATAGGGCCATGAAGGGCAGTTAATTATTAAGTGAAAGCCATTCACACCCCATGAATGTGCCCCATGACAGGTAGATGTCTAAGCCAAGGGGCAGCTTGTGTCACAACACACTGGGATCAAATCTACAACATATATGGCAATATTTTTTCGGCATCTCTCCTTCATTCCACCTTCCCTACCTTCCTCATCTCCTTCAAACTAACTGGCACCATTAGGCAAACTGCTTTTCCACACACGTATGTGTTTTTTCCACACTCGTATGTGTTTCACTACATTTTATACATCCTTAGAAGAAAGGTGATCAGATGCAAGTCAGAGAGTGCAAGTAGGTATTTAAGAAGAGTGGTACAAATACTACCATTACTTACAAGAAAAAAACAAACAACTCACAAACAAACAGAAAAACCCAAAAGTAAAGCCGTGTCACAGGTAGGTAACTTTATCAATAGTTTTGTGCTAAACATATTTATACGCACAATTTTGTTGTTTTTATTAAACCTATTTATACTGCACAATCTTTGACTTCCTCCATTTCCATTTGCGCAAGAAGGAACAAACCTTGTCATGTCAAGTAACTTTCACACCTACCAGAAGAAGATCAGTAAACCTTAAATTCCTTCACCTATCTAGCCACCTGGTCTTCAGCGATTACAAAGACCACTTGTTTGGGTTGGGGGACTTTTGGAGCAGGTATGCATGTGAGTGTGAGTGAAATGCCAAGAAATAAAAGACCAGAGGAGGGAAAATATACCCAAAGGAAGAAAACAATTCTACTAATCTCCTAGAAAACTGTCGCTTTGCCTGGATGTCTTTATCATTTACCAAGTAAGAATTATACTACAGGCAAGCAGAAACACAGAGCAGACTGCCCGAGTTCTGAAACTGTTCAGAATCGAACTGGAAGTCATACACCAAATCCTTTTTTCCTATTAAAGAACTACGAAATAAACCCCAAAAAACAAAACGAAACCCAAAAATTAATTTTTCACTACAAGTGTGCTGTTCTTTAATAGCAAATAAAATGCAGAACATATTTCTTTTCAGGTAGTCACCTGAAAGAAAAAAACATACAACAAATCACCTCCTCCCTCTCCCTGAAAATGTTTCTAATGCACTCATTTTCCTGTGACTTCAAGGAGGAGTCGTACACCTTTGATAGAGAGCAAACCGTGAAATGACAACAGAACTTACAAGCTTGGTCCCTGGACAAAAAATGACAGCCAATGTGGTGTTGCATTTTGTCATTGTATCGCCTAACGTCACATATTAATCTGGAAACTGAAGAAGAAAATAGCATTTCCCTACACTAAGACTGAAAAAATACATGAAGAATGGATTAGACATACACTGTCTGATTTTTTTAATGGGTTTTTTTGGCATGGACATGTAAGGATAGGTAAAAAGTAAAAATGCCAAACTTTACACAAGCACTTGATCCATAAAGTGACTAACTTCTTTCAACCCTGATATATCCTCTAGTGTAACAGAAGGCAACACTTGGTTCACAAAACTGACCCAACCAATTCCTGAAGTGTATCACGACGATATATTCACTCAGATTAGCAGCAGGCGGCATACATCAGTGTGACCCTCACATTTTTCCACATCTAACTGAAGTTAAATGAAAGCTGGTGTTTAATGTACTACAAATGCCTGTGGCTAAATATTTACCAGATGAAGAGGGGAACAGGAGAGGAAGAGAGTTCTAAGCTCTCTCATAGAGCAAGGTGTGCATCTCTAGCCAAGCCAGCATGAAGGGAACTGTATGACTTAAGACAAAACCAAAATAAGAGGTCAAACTACTTCATCTGGCAACACATTTTCTTTCGTTGCAAGTGTAACAACCATCTCCCCCAGAGCAACTGGCCCAGCAAACAGCAGGGCTGTGCAAGCAATTGGAACTACAGGTTGGATATGGCCCTCACTTCAGAGCTGACTACCCACAACTGTCGCGCTCTTAAATAAGGTATTGGGCAAAAGAAGAAGGGTTGGCATAGTAGGCCCCAGAAGTGAAGCTAATAATTCTTCCTTCCTATTACTGCTTTCCAGAAGAGAGTGAAGACGTACAAATCAGGCCACATGAAGGAGAATTAGGATTTCCAGGCTTTTTCTGAAGCTTATCTATTTCTTATACAATCCATTTGCTCTTCCTGTGGCTCTTCCTCCTACAAAACTCTGTAGCTATCATTCAGTTAGATCTTACAGCAATCTTTGACGTTGACCACCTGGTTATTAAGGGTAACTCTTGAACTAGCTGAACAGTTCCGTTGCTATTGATGATTTTTTCCTATAGAATGCCTTGAAAAGGATCACTGGTTATGCTGAGACACAGAAGAGTTCTCATAAAACAACTTGCAATAAATAAAGTACTGTCTAATAATCTCAGCATCCTGCATTGGTCCCCATCAGGTAGTTAACTTGCTTCAAAACTAGTGGTAGGTACAAGGCAGAATTTCTTGGTATTAAAATACTACAGTGCTAAACAAACTGAGCAACCATCACTTCTGGCTCTGAAAATCAATGGTGTGATCCTTCTGTACAACAGTCCTGCTCACCATACTGTACCGTACACTGTAGCTATTTCTGCCCAGAGGCAGCGTAGCGGCAAAACACTGATTAAGAACACGTTCTCCTTCTAGAAGCTGTCTCATGCCCAACTCTTCTGACCTTTCCCATTCACAACTGCAAGAGAGAGCACCATCAGTTCCCTTAAAATCCACTTCTGCACAGGAGCTAAAGAAGAATCTCTTCCCAGCAACTGGAGCAGGGACATGAATGGGAAACAAAGCTCACTCACCCTCCTTTCTGTGGCATCAGGCAGAAGATGAACCAAGGCTCGGGTGGACTTTGACAGGAGGCCTGATCATGCTACCAGAAACTGCTTCCAGGTTGAGACTGATGGTAGAGGGCCTGCTGTGAGGCTTACTGACAGCAGGTTTCACCAGGATTAGTGTCAGTCAAAGGAGGAGAACTGTAAAACTAACAAATGCTGCTTGAAAGTGGCAGCATTTCGGGAAACATGTGGAGTAACAACTGCTACAATACAGTATAAATACCTCCCCTACTAAAAACCAAACAAATACTGCACCAGGTAGAACTACCCTGAGATTCCCCTCACTGCCTGAGAAGTGGTGAGGAAAAGCCTGCTAGGAGACAACTCGCAATACCACAAGAACCACCTAGAAACAACTTCACACTTAAAAGCAGTTCCATATCAGATATTTTACAAAGAAAACACAGAGCAATAGGCAACGTTGTAAAATAAAGAAAATATTTTTCTTCAACTAATTAACACTTCCAATTAA
Organism: Bolborhynchus lineola; assembly: GCA_025448015.1. Taxonomy (NCBI): domain Eukaryota; kingdom Metazoa; phylum Chordata; class Aves; order Psittaciformes; family Psittacidae; genus Bolborhynchus; species Bolborhynchus lineola. Next base: position 13,635 of record JAOEHX010022718.1, read on the forward strand.
AAGTTAAAAACACCCCACCAAAACCAAAGAACAAGTAACCATCACTGCTCTGTCCTTTCCTGTTTGGCATCAAACTACTGGTTTAGAAACACACCAGTTAGTTATTAAAAAAATGCCAACAAATGGGGAAAATTCAATTTGCTATGCAGCCAAAAAAGAAAAAAAAAATGGTGAATGCCCATAATTGAAATGTGCCATATAATCCTGAGCAGCAAAGAAAACACTTTGTGGCAGGAAGTCAGACAGAACTTGGTTTTGGGGCGGGACAGAGCGGAGTCAGTGCAAACTTTGACGTACAGTTTTTGAATGGTGGCCTCTGCCCAGCAAAGAGGTCTTGTACCTGGATGTGCATCCACTTACGACTACAGATCTGAGTCTTCTCAACTCTTCATTCCCCCAGCAGTGGCAGAAGTCAAGTCAGAGCTGCAGCAGATCAGCTTTGTGTCTTTGGCTTACTCTGAGACTAGAAGCAACATGCACGGACAGACAGGCAAGGTCATAGTTGTACCTTGGTTCATTCACCACAATTGCCAACCAGGATCACCTATCATCATGATGTTGCTGAAATCATGCCAAATTTGCTAAGGTAAACCACAAAGTCTTTGGGAAGGAGTATCAAATAAATAAATAAGTAAAATCAGTATATAAGAAACCACTCCATGAAGCAATGCTAAATAATGCAATACTCTCTTAATGGAAATGTATCCAACAGTGAAGCCTCATTCTGAGCCACAGACGTGGGGCCTAATTTGCTGCATGTTCATTAAGAAAAGTAAAGCTTCCCATGATTTTATGATCCTGCACTTCCTCTCAAATGTTGCAGTGAAGATGCTATTGCTTGGAAGAAAAAGGCCCTAGTGTAAGAGAGGTCTTCTCAAGTCTCCATCTACTACCTCTGTTTTTACAGCTTCGTCTCCCTCTGTCCTGGGCCACCCTAGGAAGCAGAGTGTCAGTAAGCCACACAGAATAAACCCAGCCAATAGAACATACTTTGTAAAACATACCCAACCCAATGTCAATAAAGTTCGGCCCATTTGCTACACAACTTATCTCCAAATGCAAGATTTCTCTGTGAGATTTCTGCTACATCTCAAAGCCAGACTACAGTCCTTTGAGAGTCACAATGCTGTGAGGTCTGCACTTTCAACCCTTCTTGCTTGTGCATTTATACTGTACAGTGCAAATATGATTTTGTGCAGAACGTTCCAAATTTGGCAACTGTCATGTTCAATCTGTGGTTAAATTGCTGACTGAAGAGCTCCACCAGGGTGGGAGCAAGAGATGAACAAGGGGAAACAAAACGAATTAGAAACCAGTTGCTCCAATACTGAACGCAGAGGTCTTCAAAAGACGACTAAAAAGCCCAAGCCTCCATTATTTTCATTTAGATGTTCAGCAAATAACTGTTTCCAATATTAAGAGTCTGTACTTCAAATCACAGATGAAAAGACAAAAGACTAGCAACATGCATCAAGTTACCCTATGGATAATTGCTTCTATAGAACATATAATGTTCCTATGGCAGTTTGCATTATTTGGCAAATTCTTTTTTTATGGCAGTTACACTCAGCTTTTCAACAGGAAGAATTTTATTTTCCTCACAGATTTCGCTCTTATCAAACACACTCAGCCAAGAGCATCTGAGGCCAAATATAAATATCTCTTGTTCTCCTACAGCTGAATACTGCAGCAGCCAGAGGGGGAGCCTCATTGAAAGTTTTTCTCATAAGGCTGCCATGAAGGAGGGAACACAGGACAGCAATAACCAATGCAGGAATGCCTATAAATAAATACACAGATTGTAACCTGCAAAAGCAGAGCCAATCAGGGAGGCTCTACCACTGCATAGCAGCCCTCTCCCTGCTTGCTGCACGCAGCTTGAATTTCACTACTGCCAGGGATCAGTGGCACTCCCATGTCCGCTACACGGTGGCTCAGGCCATGCTAACAGCTCTATGTGTGCCTCAGCTCAGCCAGCCCAGCTCTCATCACCTGCACACAACGCCAGGTAGACGTTTTCCAACAGTCTTCTCCTCCATTTGCCAAGTATGAAGCCCTCACGTGAAAAAGGGACAACACTATCCTACGTCTCCTGAATACATAGGACAATGATAATTAGGCCTCAAAACAAAAGCCTCACATGAGAGGTTTCAGAGAACAAAACTGCAGAACTACTGTTCCTTAGCAGACAAACTAGAACTCACTTCAAAGCAGAACAGAAAACAAACACGTAGTTCCTAGAAACCTTTGAAGTGCTCCCCTAACACCAAAAACTGTTGGCTGTGTCCCGCTCCCCCCCATTCTATTCTGAAGGGACTCTAAGTGATAGCTAAGGCCAGACAATGTATGTAAAGCTTTCCTCTTACCCTCTCATCAATCTGTTTTGAGCCTATACAGGTGTGCAGGCACACTCAAACCTTCTAAGTCAGCACCTCACAGAAGTGATTCCAGCTACTGAAAAGAGAAAACAAAGGCAAGGCAATTCTGCACCAATGATGACATATGAACCAGCAGCTCTTTTTGTAGGAGTAAGGTGACGAATCCGTACACTGCTTTTCCTTGGAGTACCTGTCTGCATTATGTTGACAACTGCCCATCTATTCTCATGGATGAATACAGACAAAACAGATTTTATTTCTTTATTAGCTTGAAACATGAGAGTTCTCTTGATATTGTTAAAGTGGCGTAAAGCTCCATTTCTAAGTATGCAAAAACATATGACTGGTGTGCTGGAATGCAGTGTTTATCAAAGGGGCCTAATAAGGTTTCGGTTTTATTAGGCTATTTCCTGTAAGTTGATATGTGCCAGTTCTTTTCATCAAGACAAGGATATAAAAATTAAAAATGGATTAACTTAATGGGTTCCAAATTACTGTGTTGCTTTCACTTCGTTGCATTCTGCCTTTTAATTTTAAGCAGTTCCAATTGGTCCTTTTCCAATACTGCCAACGAGACGCATAAACCCTTAGATACCCAAATTACTGTACTGGACTCACATTCAAAACCAAATCACGCAAATCTCTTTCGACTCTACTGTTATAGCATTAAATCTGACATCAGTGAAGCATCATGTTAAAGACGTAAATGCAAAATGGGGGCCACTGTGTTAAAAGGGAATTTAAAAAACAGACCAGAAACTAAGGATGAGATTCGGTTACCTAACACAGCCACTCCATGCCTTTCGCCAGCCCAGAATAGAAGTGTCATGCAAGATGTATCAGTGCCATTCAGTCAGCAAATACTAAGGCACATAAAATGGGACCACACTCCTACGTCTAGGCAAACCTCAATAACAAACATAAATAATTTTAATAAGCTCTAAAGCACTTCTCAAAAGGGCTTGATCACACTGCACAACTGAGTCTTTTTACTTCTGCATTCCTGCTCCCTTGGGAAAAAAACAATATTCACCGTTCACTAGTTTTGCAGAATTGAGCACTCCAAAGATCTGACAGATCTGGGGTCTATCAGAGTGGCACAAAGATCTCCCTTGGGAATGCTTCTAGTTGCTTAAAAGGGGAAAGAAAATATTGCACCACGGTGCCCAAGTTCACTAAAGGTAAACTGGGAATTCAAAAGCCAGTAGGACATGGTCAGTTTCTAGCATTCTAGACACGAAAAAGTGTCACAGAAAAGATACCTGGGCACATGCGGGACGCATCACTGGAAGTTCCTAAGTTCTCATTTTACTGCAGTTCAAGCATATTCAAGGTCCTGAAGCAAGCAATCGATTCTCCTTTGAGGACAGAAACTTTTGAGCCTGGGACCAGAGCATAAGTCCAGCAAAGGGCCATTCATTTGTTTAAAAGGCTACAATATCCCCAAGTGAAGCAGCTGGCAGCATGACACAACTCAGGAGGAAAAAATGCTTCTAAGAAATTCCTCTGTGCATAGGGCACAGAAAAACAAAACCCCCTGCCAATGATTGAGGTTGCGTTGAGTTTGGTTGCCTTCGGGGTTTTTGCTATGGGTTTCTTGGTGGGTTTCAGTTTCAAACACAGAAGTTGTGAGTTGTAACAAAAAATCTGAGACTCCTGAAGGTGTAACATTTGGAAAGAGGCCTTTTCAGGTGTGCCCGGACAGCTCAAGCTTTTCTTCTGTACTTCCATGAATCAAGCGCTCCAGCTTGCACGGGCTAAGAAACACCTGTGTCCTTACGCAACTACTCCAGAGATAAAATAAACCCATAATAAATAAACGACTAAACATCCTAGTGCTAATTGGGGGAGTAAAATGCCAATAGCATAAGATATCTCCTCAAATGACATGTTGAGAAAATCAGGACGCCAAAATCAGTTTTATTCTCCAATACAGTGATGTCACCAACATGATATTTTCATTGTTTGCCAGGTTAAAAGAATTTATGGAGGTAATTAATGCAGACCATGTGTGCTGAGCTATCCACATGAAAAATGGAATTGCCCCTGACTTCATTTGCTGCCTTTGCAACCAAAACCCCACTAACATCTTTTTTCACTATTTCCATATGTGAGAAATACAAATATTTATAACAAAGGTAAATGCCTCAATGACTGTTCTACTCCCATCTACCGACAAGCCAGTTTTTCAGACCCCTGTCTTCTGGTTTATTCCTCTACTTCCATTACCTTCTCACAAATGCCTCAGGTTTCTATTATGTTCTATAAACTAAGTATGTTCCTCAAGCCTCTTCTCCAGAAATGCTCTCCTTGGTTATCATGGAAAACTTTGGCTTCAATTTCCCAAATGCTCTCTGTCCAGCTTTCAAGATCCGCACACAACCAAAACTAACCATGGAAAAAGCAATGCCATTAAGCATATAATTCTTTTGCTGTGTCTTTTTTACCTGGGCATCAACAGGACCAGAGCCCCTCTACCCCCCACCTTCTGGAAAACAGCATTCAGTAAGAAGAAATGGACATGCAGCCCTCCCAGTCAGATAATGGAAAAAACATCTTTGCCTTCTACTCTTGATGGCTAAATGTTGATTTCTGGGAGGGAAGGGACAGAAGGAAAAGCACAAGCATGAAAGAAAGACTTTCCTTTTTTAATAACACGTTTTTCCTTTTTAATAAGAAAGCACTGTTAGAGAAATATTAACTAGAATGGTAAAAATGCCTCTACCCTGTCCTAACTGCAGCGTCTGTGGAAATTCACCACTGGTAAATCATAGTCATAAAGCTTACTAATGTAAACAAAGCTCAGACTTGCAGGGAGGCAAGGAATTTCTTCATTTGGGCTTTGCCCACTGTTCAGATCATTGTCAGCACTGAATTCTGGGTTCCGAACACTGACATTAATCGGAGGAAGTTGGGATTTTTGTCTGACTTTTCCTCAGATACAGATCCAACTTTTGCTAAATCTCTGCCTACCTATCCTCTTCCTTTAACCCTTCTCTCCCCCTCCAAAAAGCTATGCCCCACTAAAAAAATCAACCACAGCAAAAGCCCTCTAGCTGCCTTCTAGCTTCTCAACAACTAAATCAAGAAACCCAACATCACTCATTGCTATTTGTTACGTCGCAAAGTTTGTGGGAAGCCTACTGTAGAACAAAACATATTTTTGTGCTTAAATATTATTTACTTAAATGGTAAGTCATCATTCCAGATTTTTTCCAAAAAGTTTCCTTTCTTCGGCATCAGTTTAGAAGTTTTAGGTATTAATTACTGACCTCTTATGCAAGGTAGCTACGCATTAATTGTTATGCAAAACAACAAACAAAACAAAACAGAGACCAAGGCAATGCAAACCTTTCCATCCACATGCAGATGCAAGATTGGTATGAGAAACCAGCTGGAAATAGAAAAAAAGCACCATTCCCACACCTTATTACACTAAACTGCCCTGACTGAACCTTAACATTCATCCTATTGTTTGCTTAATTGCTAGCAAGTTTCAACCACTGTTCATTTGGTCTGCTATTCTTCTTTCATCAATATTTTTCCAGCACATTAATGGGATTTTCCTCCATATCTTGCATGAAACAGCAGGACACAGTAGTTTAATGAGAAAAAAAAGGAGCGTAGCGCTAACATTTCTGCTTACAGTGTGTCTGGTTTAATAACATCTCTGCAAATGTAAGGCTTTGCATGCTGGTGTTTCATTCAGGCTACCCACCAAGCTCACACCCTGGAACTTTTTTGTCAGCGTCTCGAGACTTCTTTCAGGCAGGATTCTCTTGATTGCTATATCTTTATTTCTGTCATTCATTCACTGTAGAAAGTAGAAAGGAATCTTTTCCACACTGAAAAACAAGTAATTGTGCTAGGATTTATAAAGCACTTAGGAAACTACGAAGCTCAAGACTACTGGTGGGGAACACAGTCCTAACCCAGCAAATTACTACCACGTTTTGTTTCCAAAATTACACCACTGGGAGTTCATATCTAATCTTCTGAATTAAACTGTTTTCTCTTAATTCCTGTTTAGAAGAGTTTAAAGATATCAAAAATAAAGCTACTGCTTTAAAGTGCTTCTCAATAAGAAGGAATACACCGCAGCAGTAAATTGCTAGGAAACTGGATCACTTAGCAGTAGTCACATGCATCTGTAAAAAAAAAATCCTTCCATTTCACTGTTTAATATCGTTTTGCAAGTCTTTTCCTCCTCACAAATACATTTTCAACCATTTTCAACAACGCTTCAACAAATTGAACAACACATTTTTGTAAGAAAGAAAATACTACGAATTAAAATCTCTACATTTCACTCCAGAAAGACAACTCTAGATGCTGGAACGATCTTTTAGAAAGGCAATGGGTTAGTGAGAGCCCTCTGCCCCACCTCTGAAGTCTTATCGAGCACCTCTGGACAAGCCCAGTCAATTTTGCACCTTAAGGTATCACAATGACTCGTCTGTGTTTCAATACCAGCTCCACGGACTAGAGCTTTAAACTTTAACAGAAGTAAGGACGATTATACCTGCAGTTGTTTTCTTTTTTCTATTTTCTTTTTTATAAAATAGAAAAATCAAACAGCAGCTACAAAAGAGTGGTACCTACATGAATTTCAGGGACCTTATGAAACTAACTCAGGCTCTGTACAATAAAAATCCAGAAACAGCACTGTTGCATTCGGTAACAGCTCTGTAGTGACCCTCACTGGTGATAAAATCCAGAGCTCCGAAAACAAGAAAACGAACACCTGCATCCGTATTTCTAAACTTTCATCAAGTGGGGATTACAAGAACAAGGGCCATTACATATGCTCCTAGAGGAAAACTTACTTCTGATTCTGTTTGCGAACTTGCAAGTTTACTAATAGTAATTTACTAAAACCAAATAAAACCTAATTTGTACATCTTCCCAGATGGGAATTAAAAATTTAAGTTCAATCAGAACCCACTCCTGCTTTGAAAAGTTTTCATGTAAGCGACTGTTAAACTTAGCGTGCTTATTATCCGTTTAATGCTTTCCCTCATGGTAGTGCCTCTGAAGCCTAATTTCCTGAGGCTGAAAGTACTGGAGAGTTCTAACCTATTTCTACACCCTGTCTGCTTTGTGGGGTAGCAAATACGTCGTATCCAAATTAACTGCAGTAATAATTAATTTCTGTGTCCAATTTGGACATCTTTACATTTTAAACATCTGCTTTCAGTTTGCTGTAGACAATGCAGCGATTTTTCTTCTTAATATACATTACTGAAATCAGTAGTAAGTAAAGACAAAGTTCAGTGACAAAGACAAAAGAAAATTAACTATCCCGTGCGTTTCACCTGCTATCAGAAACGTTGACAGACAAGGAGGAATTTACCCAAGTTACTTCCGCTATGGTGCAGCATTTTAAGAACACCCTGGTGTGAATTTTAAAGCATGTTCATTATTTGTCTAATCGTACAGTTCGTGACTTAGCACGGAAGCTCTGAATAAGACACAGCTGTATGGAAAACAGCTTTTTAGACCCGCAAGACTCTGAGCTTTCTAAAATTAGATTTTAAAAGGTATCATATTAAGATTTCTAAACATATTTTTAACTACTTTTACAGATAAAGACTCCAGAGCAAGCTAGAGGCACCAGCAGGAATTGTGTCGCGATAAATGAAGACTTATGCTGATCTAATGATACCTGACATACAGTGAGGCGAGATTTGTAAAAGGCATTTTTCTCTTCAAACCCTTCTGATTCCAGCGAGGAGTTCCCAGTCTTGCCTGCCTTTCCAAGATTACATGCGAAAGTTGGGCAGGCATTTCGCTCCACAGGCAAACACTGCATTTTTCAAAGCTGTGCCAAGAGCTGTCATTACTCCGAAGGCACAGTAAGTCATCTTAAGCAAATTGAAGCCTTAAAAGAGACCAGCCCAAATAAAATGATGCATTTAACTGTAGTTAAAGAAAGTTCTGAGGTTGCAATCAATGAATCAAAGATGAAACTGCATTCCCAAATACAATATGGACTGAAAAGAGAGGCTAATTGGAACCTTCTTACTGTACACCAAAACAGACACTATTTGAAACCAGGTACTATAAGCATATTTACCATATTGATTTTTTTGCTAGCTGTGTTTGCAAGAAATTAATTTTATGCTAGATTGAGAGGTTACAAGAAGTTTCCTGTCTGCACTGGCAAAATATTATTGAAGCAATTCAGGTTGTCAGTAAAAGCTTAAACAAATTTGCTGATAATCCTGTTAATGACCTAGGTCAAGTGTTAACTGTTGTGGGTTATAAACCAGTGAAATTAAGGTTGCTGGTACCCCCAGGCAGGCAATATAGTTACAGAAGAGATGGAGGAAAAATTTATTGAATTACATAATTTTATAGCTCAATCGATTTCTTGATATCTTTGGAATTATTCAGAAAGAAATGGCATCCTTCTAAGAAAAAACCCACAACCCTCCCAAAGCAGAAAATATCCAACAGAATGGAAGAGCAGAACATGTGGTTTATATGCACCTACAGGGCTCGGTTTGCAACTTCAAACTGGAAAAGTTAGGCTGTTAAATCTTCCTGACACTTTCCTGCCTCCCATAAAATGGCACGGAGCAAACCACTGCCCATAGATAAACCCAAACTTTAGAGAACCTTCCTGAGCTCCTGTAATTATGTAGGTTAAACGCATGCAGCTTTGTGATGAGCACAGAAGAGAGTTAAAAATAAAATCAGTGGAAAATGTTACGTTTTGTCAAGAAAAAACTCCAAATAAAATATCTCTGGGATGAAGCAAATGAACAAAAACTCAAGCACTCCAAGAAAAACGGGGGAAAAAACCCTCAACAACATGCTTTAAGCCCTTCTTTCATCCTTTCTTCCCTTCATCCCATCCACTTTTCCACTGCACTATTAGTCCTAACTGAGGCAGCCATCAGCTTTAATATTAATACTGAATGTTATCTGAAGTTGAAATTAAAAAATACAAATAACTCTTTCGAGTCAAATAAATGTAGCAAAAATTACTGGTAGCTCTGAACATTCTTTTGTAACATGCATACTGCAACATTCATGGCTCCCAGAAGTTAGATAAAGCTATATAAACAGACCAGAAATCAGTTCCATCCACTGCCTAACAACCTTTGAGGAGGATTTCAACAGTAGCTCTAATATAAAGTGTAGGGGAAAAAGTATACATTTTTATCTATATGCCTATATTAGCAATCTCTGTCCAAAGTATATCTTTTTCATTTGCAGTGGTGGAAAAGGAAAACTTTTCCAGCTACCCCACAGAAATGAGGAAACATCTCTCTTTAGTTTTGGGAGGAAATTTATGGAACAGCAGGGAAGTAAGCGGTGAGAAAAAGATGATTTAGAAGTGGAAAGCACGATCTTGTGACACGATTTAAAGCTGCATGCTAACGCTTGATCTTCAAATTCATGCGTCAGCAAATTATAATTCAGATTTCTCAACTCACAGGATCAGTGTAAATATGCTGTAAAATGGTAGAAGAATCATGAAGTTGGGAGGGGGGGAGAGGAGAAATCCTTTAGAGTTGGTCTCATTTTCAAAGAAACTGTCAGCGTTCCTTGTTTTGCAGAGAACAGCAAAATACATACTTTAAAAAAGACACATGCAAGAGCAGGTTAGTGTCCCATAACTGCATTTACACCGTTGTTTTCACTAGCCAATTTGAAAACAGTGCCCACATCGCACAAGTTCTTGAAACTGAAAAGAGAGAACAGACGCAGCATCAGCTCAATGCTGACTCGGAGAAGTCTGTATGCTTAATGCACACTCTGTATGATGATTTTCTTCCACCTCAACTCTCAGTATCAGTCATTTTAAACAAAGAAACAAAATGTGGGTTCTGTGGCAAACTGGAATGCTCCGATATCTTTTTGGCATAATTAATCTCAGTTTAGAGACTGTGCCTGCCTACCACTTCCTTGGAGGCAGAGCTGTTCCACTGACTGACAAGCACATACATTCCCCAAAAGCTTTTAGTACTAAGATAAGAGTAACCCGTACTAACACTCCTGCTTTCATTTCTGGGAATCATTTGTGAACGCCAGCAATATTTACAAAATAGCATATATATATAGGCTTAATAGTGACTGATAATTAAAAGCACATTCTTTAAACAGCCCATAAAGCACTGTCAATGCAAAACAAATTTACACAAAACAAACAAACAGAAAATATATTGTTTTTTCTAGTAGGATGGTACCATAGCTTCCTTCCTAGCAACAAAACCAACCGATTTAGGAGTACCCAGGGTTTGCAAAGTTTGAATCTTCCCCTTTTTGTTTTGCATTATACTTCTTTTTCCTTCCACAAATCATTTAAAGTCGTTATCTCACAGCCTTATCCCACAAGCACCCAGAATATCAATAAGCACGTCAGCATTATTTATACAACAGAAATGATTGCTCTGACAGCTTTGATATCTGCTGCTCTGCACAAACACTACAACTCAAGCAGGTGCAAGTTTTACATGGTTGTTTGACATTAGAAGTTCTTCTCAACCTTTGGCCTTTAGATTTTATCCCTAAAGATGATTGCACTGGACATCCTGGTCATGCTGACTGCCTCCGCTGTTCAAATGAGCAGAAGCTGTATTTTTGTTTTACTAATAAGGAAAAAGCACTTTTATCTACTTTAAAAGTATTTCTATTACTTTCCCAAAGCGTCTGGTGATCGTCGTTTTTTCCTAAAAGCTAACATGCGTTTCCATCAACTGTCATCTTTAAAACTACCATAGCAAAAAAGCACCAATCGCTCTCGCTTTGTTTTGAACGTTTACACACATTCACATACACACACATCATTTTAACACATTAAAAAACCGGATACAAAACCACGACGGACTCAAAAAGGAGATTTCGGGGGCAAAGAGTATTTCTTGTATTAATTAAAAGTTTTGCAACACAGGATGATTAAT
>JAOEHX010022721.1:5619-16341 GCA_025448015.1 Bolborhynchus lineola
TGCCACCCAAGGCTATGTCCAACCTGGCCTTGAACACCACCAGCGATGGAGCATTCACAACTTCCCTGGGCAACCCACTGAGTTAAGTATTTTTGTTGCTATTTCATTATTACTAAACTCTTACTTAACGTTAATAATTACATATTTCTGTTTTGTAATGAATATTTTCTGCTGTCCATACTCTGCAGGACCCTTTTATTTAGTGCTTGTTATACCCCATATTTATTATGGAACAGTCTCATTTCTACTAGTTTGCCTTGTTAGGTGTTTCCACCTTAATACATTTTCCTCTTTCCTTCCAATTGCTAACTTCTTCATTTTCTTCCGCTTTAATGCTAAATTAACCTATGAATCTTTTCAGGATCAAACAAATGCCTTTCAATATCCTGTCTTTTGCTTAGATTAGCTTTTTTTTTTTTTTTTTACCAAAACTACTGAGGTTAGCACACAAGTGGCCTCATTCCATAGATCACAGAATCACAGAGCTGCTGAAGTGGGAAGGGACCCCGTTCCTGCCTTTTGAACACAGTAAGTCAGGGACTAAATCAGACATGACAGGTGGGGTTGTTTTCCCTCTCTTCCCACCCAGCTCACTGTCTTTCACTTGCACAATGAATCACAACTATGGGACTTAGCTACCTGGAAAAAAAAATGTACTACAGCCATGCTTATTACCCAGGCCAGTTCCCAGTGAAGGAAGACACTGCCTGTGCCAGAAATCAGCTTGAGGCAGAATACTTCTCTTCAGTGGCCCTTCCAGCTTAGTGAAGGGCTCAAATTTTGATGCATGAGAAGGTATGCTTATGAAAAGAGGCCAGACCTGGGAAGAGAACAAGGAGCTACCTCTGAGACAAGTATTGTGTAATTTAGACTATATCTGCTTCCAAAATGTGCTCTTGTTAGTGAAAACAGATCCTATAGATCAAGACCAATAGATGTTGGTATCTTGCAAGAATGCAGCTATTTCCCTACTGTGTAACTACTGTGTATCTGATTCACTTTCAGATTGTCAGTTTGTAGTCTTTTGTTGGTGTTACACTGGATTATGCAACTTAAAAAATGGGTCAAGTACAAACCCTGCATGTATCAGCAAATATCTTCTGCTCTTTCCCAGAATGTCTTACCCTCTACTTGCTTTGTATCTCTTCACTGTTCCCAGCTGAAGAAAGTTCAGTTTTCATCTCTCTAATGAACACTCTATCCCTTTACTTAATTCCAGGCTTTTCTGTTAGCTTTTCCTCTTTCTTCAGAAGAAAGCAAGCTTGATAGGTTTTTAATAATGATCAAATCATCTCCTCTAACTATAATGCATGTATAATTAACAATAGAAGCAAAAGGTTGAGCAAACCAAAGGTCATGGCAGTTGAGGCTGATTTCATTAGACAGTGTCAGCATGTTATTGTTCCCATCGCAGAAGTCTAGGTTTAAAGGCAGATAATGCATTCATGAAACTGGGCCACAGGAAATGATCGTTCTTCCATTACTTTTGGGTCACCTGCAACTATTACTTTAATTAGGGTCACAAGCAGCCACTGCTAATAAATAACCTGAAAATTATATATGAATGTACTTTCATCAAAATAATTCACAAACAATTAGATTCTTCCACACTAACTTACAGGGTAAAATTTCCCAGTATGACTAATCAATCATATGTGTAGGGGTGAAAAAGTCTCTCCACTGATTCATGTCACTTCCATTTTAATCTATTGGTAATAAAAAAGGAAAAGGACACTCTTTTAATTTTGATAAATTAAAATAGAGCTAGGATTAGGAAGGGATACTCACTCTATCACATGAAAACAGGCTCTTAAAGAAACACATAAAAAGAGCAGCTTTCAACATCTTAGATGAAGTATGTGTTGCTGACATGATATGCTGGAGTGAAGGAATGCCATCCAGAGGGACCTTGACACACTTGTGAGGTGGGCCAATGCCAACCTCATGCAGTTCAAGCAATCCAAGTGCAAGGTCCTATACCTGGGTCAGAACAACCCCAGGCACAGCTACAGGTTGGGCAGAGAAGAGATTCAGAGCAGCCCTGTGGAGAAGGACTTGGGGTGTTGGTCGATGAGAAAACAAACATGAGCCAGCTTCAGTGTGCGATTGCAGCCCAGAAAGCCAACTGCATCCTGGGCTGCATCAAAAGGAGCATGACCAGCAGGTCAAGGGAGGTGATCCTGCCACTCTACTCTGCTCTCGTGAGACCTAACCTGGAGTATTGTGTGCAGTTCTGGTGTCCTCAACATAAAAAGGACATGCAACTGTTGGAACAAATCCAGAGGAGGGCTATGAGGATGATCAGGGGACTGGAGCACCTCCTGTACGAAGATAGGATGAGAAAGTTGGGGCTGTTAAGCCTGGAGAAGAGAAGGCTGCGCGGAGACCTCATAGCAGTCTTCCAGTATCTGAAGGGGGCCTATAAGAGTGCTGGGGTGGGACCCTTCATTAGGGACTGTGGTGACAGGACAAGGGGTAATGGGTTCAAACTTAAACACGGGAAGTTTAGATTGAATATAAGGAGGAAGTTCTTTACTGTAAGGGTGGTGAGGCACTGGAATGGGTTGCCCAAAGAAGTTGTGAATGCTTCATCCCTGGCAGTGTTCAAGGCTGGGTTGAACAGAGCCTTGGGCCAGGTCTAGGGTGAGCTATCCCTGCCCATGGCAGGGGTGTTGGAATGAACTTGTGAGCTTAAGGTCCTTTCCAACCCTAACTATTCCATGATTCTATGATTCTAAGTACAGATATACTGCTTAGGGAAAAGAACACGATTTAAAGCTAGAAGTTATGCACTTGGTACTTAAACACATGCACTTGGTACTTAAACACACATCCGTCTATATAAATTGCAGTACTGGTGGACCAGAATAATTTCTTCGATACTTCCAATTCCTGTAGTGGAGTTCTTCTAGCAATGGATTTAGCTTTGCACTTTAGTAGCCTATACTACTAAGCCTAGTAACTTCAGAGTATCAATCAGATTACGCCAGTGCTCTGTTCCCAAGAGACAAAAATGCCAGACACCTGGATGGTTTTTATAAACTCAAAGTTAATCACCCAGCTTTCCAGCTACTGAATGTCAGCCCTGCGTCCCCTCTTCCCCCACATCCACTTGGCTCTGGCATGGAGTCTTCTCTTCAATGGCTTCATTAACCAGCCAGATATTGCCAGACCCACACTATTTCATCACTCAGTGATTGTCAGATTCTCTGCCCAACTTTTCATCAACAGTAGTTCTGCCCTGATTGCACAGAGAATCTTCGCCTCCATCGCCGTTCTGTAGCTGATTTGTTCACTTTGAGTCTCAGAAATGTCTTTATATATGCTATTCATACTTCAGAATCTGTTGGAAAAAGTCCTGTTCCCACAGCAGGCTGATCCTCCACTTCCTAGATCAGTTTTTACTTTGGCCAAGGAAATCCTCTTTTTCTCTCTTCATTCTGTGTTTTTATCTCTGGCTGTTAGCTGTTTTGGGTTTTTTTTTTTTTTGAGCATATTAAAGATCAAATAAGTAGGATTTGCTAAGATCTCCATTCCATGCCTCCTTCCCCACTTACATTTTAGCTTGGACTCTTGTGTGCCTAGCTGTTTTCCAAATTAGTTGTGATAGCAAGTACAATGGGATTTTAAACTACACTGACTTTATAGACAGTCAGAAAATAAGTAAAAATCTATTAAAACTCCATGTTTCTATTTCCTCTGTCTTATTTATTTATTTAAAAGAGTATGAGGAATATGAACGAAGACATATGAAAGAAGTCTCCATTTGAATCAGCATCACTTTCAAGCAGTTCACCACACAATGTGGTTTACGTTCTGCAATTAATCTACATGTGAATTCTGATTGACTCGAACTGAAGTGACAGAGGTAAACCAAGAGTAAAATAAAATCTTTTGAGATAGTATTTTTGAGCACTTTAAGCCTTGCTTATCAATTCAGGTATCACTTATAATTTGTGATAACAACAAAAGTGATGCTGAAAATTAATGCTTGGAAATTATTATTCC
Organism: Bolborhynchus lineola; assembly: GCA_025448015.1. Classification (NCBI taxonomy): domain Eukaryota; kingdom Metazoa; phylum Chordata; class Aves; order Psittaciformes; family Psittacidae; genus Bolborhynchus; species Bolborhynchus lineola. The sequence continues at coordinate 9,628 of JAOEHX010022721.1, forward strand.
AGGTGTGCATTATTCTAGCTCAGTGGAGAGGCAGAGAAGCTCCTTCTAAATCATGTTAACTTCACTACCTGTTTTTTTCAATATTCAATAGAATAAAGAGATGCTGACCTAAATGACTGTAATTAGTTCTTATGATCGGAGTAATGGTAGATGAAGAAACAAGGTAAATGTATAAATCAACTGTGGCTTACCACCCACAGACACATGAGGCAGACACTTTCTCACTCTACGCCCCCAACTCCAAGTAATCATTTCCTTTCTTCACCAGTGTATACTTTGAAAAATGTTCTGTAATTTTTTCCTACCAGCTAACAATTCAATTTTTTGAGACTGCAGTTCCCTGAGGAAACTAGTTCAAACTCCTTAAATCAAGCTGCTATAAAGAGCCAGCCAGTCCAAGCTGATGAAAACTGCATATAGTGTAATGCAATAAAGCCCACAGACCAGTCTCAGTCATATAAAAATAAAATTTATTCTTAATGTTAACATTTTCTTATGGTTGTTATTCTTAAAGGCTATACATACTGATTTATAAAAAGCATTGAAATGTCAATAGTTAACCAAGTATATGTCGCTGAAGTCCTAAAAAAGTATTTGAACATGGATGTGCTCCTTTTCAAATAATTGTTTAAGTCTCTAGATCTTGTGCACTGATTCAGCTTCACCATAAACCCTCCCTCCTGCACCTCTTTGCTGTGCTTTTGATGAGCATTAGATGAAAAGCTACATATTAATTTGCCTTTCTAAAAAGAAGTGCCATAACCACCACACTGATAATTATTCTGTGGAGGAGTGTGCTCAAACCTTTCTGTTTGAACTGGACTGAACAGCAGTCAGAATCGTGGGATCAGAAGTAGAATAAACACTTAAAAATTCAGCCACAAACTACCACTTTGGGTAATCAGCTGGACACAAGGACATCTGAGCTCTTATTCCTTCCCTACTAGCTTTATTAATTCAGTGACAGTATAATTTAAAATATAGAAGCAATTCAGACCAGCAACCACTCAATTATTAGCTTTTTTTAGAGCTGGCTCTTACAAAAGGGGTCCTCATATTAGAGACCTTTCTTGCCCTCCTCCCACCAACCTCATTGTGTGGTTCACATGTCTATACAGATAAATAAAACAGTACAGGGCTCATTTTCTAACCTTGTGACTAACTAGTCCGGTACATCTCACAACCATAGAAGGTTTTAAACCAGTTATGCCTGTAACCAGGCCAAAAGCAATCTGCGTACAAGGGCTTGGCTTTCGGCTAATGCCAGTTGCCCAACCACAGCCTGACACTAATTGTTTTGGCATGGCCTGGTTGGCACAAAACCACTTCATTGACTGTGCACAACCAGTGCTCTGGTGTCACAGCACAGTTTGGACCTTCACAAGGCATGAGCAGCTCTGGGGAAAAAGGAAACAGAAAACAAAACCCTTACCACGGTCCTTCTATACTACATCTTGTATCAGTTTTGCTGTGAGCATGCAGGAAACACACAGCTTTGCAACTGCAGTAATTTTCCTTCGATTAATGGTAGACTTGATGTATTTTTAAAAAATAAATTACAAGGGAGTTAAACGGAATATATGGTAGTCACGTGATTTATCACCAGGCTTGAGCCCATGAGGATATATACCTGGTATACAACTTTCAAAGTGATCTTATTGCAATCTTACTTCATTACTGCTCCTAAGACCACTGGTGGAACGTGAACCTGTAGGAAAAGGTCCACAGAGAGTCCGCAGTGGTGAGGGGCTGCTCTACTGGGGAAAGGGAGCCAGGAGCCATGGGTGATGCAGGGACCTTACTGACAAGGGTGCAGAGTAGGTCTGTTAGTGGCAGCCAGGAGTCCAAGAAGCCAGATGATGAGGCAGGTCCAAGGTCAAGCCTGTCATCTCTCAGGCTGCAGAACAACAGGCATGGCTGTGGCTGCAGCACAGCTGCAACGGAGCCTTAGCTGGGAACAAGGGTGACAGCCTCAGCTTGAAAACAGCTCATGAAGTAGAAGACCAGCAGGCCCTCACTGAGGTTTCTTCTAGCATTTTCTTTCAAGGCTACCAACTTTACTATCTTTACACCAGCCCTGTGCCCCAAGCAGCCACACATCTAGAAAGGGGGTGCACACAGGGCCCCACATACCAGCTGTGTGCTGTTTCCATTCTCAGGATATTTCCATGTTTCTGTCCTGCCTTTGTCTACCACAGTTCTTTACCAAATCTATCTCAACACTTTTGTAATCCCCATTTTGCAGAGAAGGTTCAAAATACTTTTTTTTCTTTCTCCACTGCATTCCCACATCCTTTTTCTCTTCCTTCTTTTAGTGCATCCTATTCGCCCACTAACTTCCCACACTCCCTTCATGGTAGTCAGTCTCCCCCACGCATACTCCCAGCCCCTGCCCCTCACAACTAATAGGAGAGATGATGTTACTTCCCACAGACACAGAACAGCTCTTTCAGCCAACAGTAACCCTGGTCTTCATCAACTCATACTTCACATATTGTGAATTACACTACACTGGCAAATAAACATGCTGATATGAGGTGAAATGCTCTTTGGCAGTGAGCCTCTGTCTCCACTCCCATTTCTAGACGTAGCTTTTTGTCCCTTGAACAGTCCTAGTCTCAGGAGACTCTTTCTCTTACTCTGCTTTTTTTTCTCCCATCCTGGTCTTGTATTTGTCTTTTTTAACATTTGACTCAGACAGCTTCTTCCTTCATCCTTCCAGGGTGCTAGTAGTAGGGTCACTAAAAGGACAAGAGAGAGAAATTCCTTGTTCTTGTTCCCAAAACAAGAACCTGTTTGGGAAAAGGAGCAGCTACAAGCATTCATGGAAAGTTTTCTCTGAGATTCTGTACCCCGGCCAAGGAGGGTGAGTATATATGTGAACTACCCAGCTGCTATAGAAGACCTGGTCCACACAGGCCGCTTGGCATTCAGTATTAGAAATTACTTGGGTGTTTGTTGGACCAGGACTTTGTAGATTTTAGCTTTTGAGAAAGCCTCTTAGTGTGTGCAAACTGCAGTGTGGTGAGGGCTGTAGCTCAGCCAGATGTGGACAGAGTACCCACACAAACAACAAAAGGCATTTTCCTGCCATTACACCAGATCTGGAGTGCCTGCTCTAAATGTCAGGACCTATCACTTTGAAGAAAAGAATATCTTAACGTGGATGAAATATATACATATATATATTATTTTTTATCTGGGAAAAAATGTAAACAGCCTATAGCAGAAGGCATGAAAAATTTCTTATCAGTGCTGGCTTGCCAAAGATACAAGCAACTGAAAACTGTTATATAATGGGAAATTTTTAGACAATTTTAGTAATAGCAGACACAAACACACCCACTTATAACAAAAAACAGTTCATAGAAATATTGCAGATAAACCTATACACAATCTCCAGGAAGTGCCTACTCAGACCCTGATTTAGCTGGCATAAAGCAAGACTATGGGCTGCAACTGGGAGATAATACCATCGGGAAAGAAAACATAGGATGGTTGAAACAAACACCAAGAGAATAAACGTGGAAGGATGGGAAACCTGAGGCAGCACAAAGCTGTAGGACTAGAAGACTCTCTCTGTGTGATGAGTAAATGAGGTCTCTGCTCTGAGTAGTAGTCGGGTGGAACAGGAACAACCATTCTAGGTCTAACACTAGCTTCCAAAACCCCGGCATGTGCTGGAGAAGCTGTTACCCAGAACATCAGCAATTCCCCCCAGACAATCAACGTCTCAGCTCCTTTTCAAATGTTCAACGAGTATTTCCCACAGTTGGAGACACCATTATGGAATGGAAAAAAAACTGTGTTTACTGAATATTTTTCTTTTTACTAACGTGAAAAAAACTTCAGTAGACCTCAACAGAAAAAAAGTATATTTATTGATTTTGTGATATGCAATCATGGACTACTCCAGAACAGACTAAACTGCTTTGTTTTGCTTTGCGTGGAACATACAGTGCTTAAAGTTAAAAGTGCTTTTTTCAGCACTAATTTGTTTTGCAAAATATCTTCAGTGCCTTTTCTTTTTCACGAGGGATGGCAGGTCATTTTAACAGGTCACCCAAGGAAAAAATGCCAGACCTCATGAAAATGCCTAGAACTGTTTAACCTGCATAGGAAGAAACAAATATTTCACCAAGCTCTCAGGGGAAACCCTATGAACAAGCCCAGTGAAAAAGACCCCGAGAAATGGAAAGTAATAGAAAAGAATGTGCCATGTTTTCATAGCCTTTCAAATTTTGCAAGTCAGTTATTTATTGGAAGACTTCAATTCTGCTTATGTTCCACACCTAACTTATTTTATAAACTTGCTATAAAATTAATTATGCCATATGCTGAGGGTATAAAAATCAAGCAGGTGGGTAGGTTTCTTCTGCAAAAATATCTCAACACAAACAAACACCAGGGAGCAGGAAGGAATTCTTCCTCATCTATTACAAATAAACAGAAAATTGAGAAATCGAGCTCTGACTGGTTTTGTTTTTTGTTTTTCAGAGAAGATCAGATTATTACAACATATAGCTCGAGCTGTGTTAAGGTAATCTAGCTATATATTGAGCTACATTTACTTATATACACACAGAGTGCACACTAGATTTTAGGTAACAGAGTTAAATACTAGGACTGCTAGCAAAATGCAGCTACTTAAAGCTCATCTGGAAAACATGAACAAAGTAACTTTCTAGGGCTGCACCTAGATAAACCTGTCCTTATTTTGGCTGGGATAAAGTTATTTTTCTTCCTATTAGCTGGTGCAGTGCTGTGTTTTGGCTGTAGTCAGAGAACGAGTTTGATAATGCGCTGATGTTTTAGCTGCTGCTAAGTAATGTTTACTCTGATCAAGGACTTTTCAGTTTCTGATGCTCTGCCAGTGAGGAGGGTCACAAGCTGGGAGGGAGCACAGACAGGACACCTGACCCAAACTAGCCAAAGGGGTATTCCATACCACAGCACACCATGCCCAGTATATAAACTGTGGGGAGCTGGCCAGGAGGGGCCAATCACTGCTCAAGGACGTGATAGGCATCAGAGAGAAGTGGTGAGCAATTGTATTGTGTTTCACTTGCTTTATTCCTTCCTCCCTATTTCTTATTATTATTATTGTATTTTACTTTTTATTGCAACTGTTAAACTGCTCTTATTTCAACCAATGGGTTTTTACATTTCCTCCGATTTTCCTTCCCATCCCACTTGAGGGAGGAGGGGTGAGAGTCAGCAAGCTGAAGCATGGTACTTAGTTGCCAGCTGGGCTTAAACCACAACAGTCCACAAAGTCTAAGTGGATCAGCATCATTTGGTGATTCCCTGCACAAGACTCAAACCTGAGCCTTGAAAATATTTCTCTGTGCAATGCAAAACCTTTCTCACCTGCGTAACACAGTATCTGAAGGCTCGAGGCCTTCAGAGTGAAAGCTTCTTTAATCTCAGGCTGAGATCACAGAGCAGAAATCTGTGTAAAGTTTTTTCATGTGTGTGAAAAAGAAGCCAAAAAGCAATGCACAGTAGTATTTTAGCATTAAATGGGCCTTTAATTGCCCACAAAAAGTGCTGATAAATTCTTGAAAGTCTTACAGAAGCCTCAAAAATCAAATCCAGGAATGTCCAAGTATGCGAAGTTGTGATCAAGGCTGGCACACTAATACCTAGTGATAGAAACATACATGAACTGGGCTTACGACAGAGCAGGCAATAAGCAACTCAAAAAGATGCCCTCTGCACATGCCCCATTTTTATCTGTCTCTTAATACAATACAATTGCATTCAGTATCCATCTCTTTGCTCCCAAACACCTTTTAAACCCTTCCTACAATTTCAGCCAAACTCAACATGAAGATGGTAAGTGCCATGAAAATCAGAGGTCAGATAAAAGGGACTGCTAACCTGTGCCCACTGGACAAGGAGAAAAGATGGTGTGACTTCACCAGTTACCTACTGCTTGACTTACCATTTGGCTAATCCTTAGCACAAGTGCCTGGTGAGTCTGCCAACATACACACGGCTGGGAACCATCTCCATTTCAGAGGTGCCTGTGGGAACTGTGAAGTGCTGGAGCCTATGTAGAGGGGATGGGTTGAAAAAAGATGTTGAACACTAATCCATAGGTAACCAAGCTTAGTTAACCCTGTTGTTTCAAGAACAATGTACTACATGCACTTGGATGAAACCTGTTCATGATGGCACATAAACTGCCAGTGGGGATAAAACAGAACCTGCTAGAAAAAAATAAACAAAACCAAAAAAATGGGATTAATGAAGCCTCACATGCTAGGAAAGGAACACGATCATGGTTCAAGACAATTGTAAAGTGACAAGTTCCGAACAAGCTAGCTGTACAAGACACCAGCTTTGCTGATGTGGACAGCACATTGTCAGACCTAAGACGCACCACCAGCAGGTCATGGCTGCAGCAGGTGGTGTTCAGCTGAATGAGATCCTCCACAGAAGAGCAAAGCACTACGTGCCCGCGGCATTTTGAGAGCATGCAGGAGCACAAGTCGACCTGTCCGGCGAGTCCAGCCCTCATTATGGTGGAACCAGATGCTCGCCGGCCGTGAGACAAGGAGATGGCTCCGTGCCCTGTGGAGGGAGGAGGTTGGCTGGATGCGGTGACCGGGACAGGCCGTACCGGCGCGGCGCGGCGCGGAGGAGCTCGCGGGAGCGGCCCGGGTGGGAAGGCCGCGCCGGTGGGGGGCGCTGCCAGACAAGCGCGCG
>JAOEHX010022723.1:0-41453 GCA_025448015.1 Bolborhynchus lineola
CTGAGTTCATTTGGTAGAAAATGAAAGACAGACTGAGATGAGTTATAGATTTGGCATCTGTATTTATATATTTATTTTAAATCAGCAGAAACGGTAAAAGTGAAGATTTTTCTAAAGAATAAAATATTTCTTTTTTGTTGGTTTTGGTTGGGTTTTTTTTTTTTACATCATAATATTTAATTTTGGACGTATAGAAGCATTCAAGCAACATTCAAGAACTGAAATACTTGGCATTTTAATTATCGTTTTTTGTATTTCAAACTTACTTTTGCCAATTAGAAAAGAAGACAAGAGGTTTAGAGATCCCTAAAATAATCTAAGGACACCTTGAAAAAAAAATTTCAATGTTTTCTGAATTTGTTTTGTCAAATTCTTGAATACATTTCAGTTTTTCTCCTCTCTTCCCCCTTTCCAAAGATTTCTTGCTTTCAGTTAGAAAATACAGTCCACCTTTACTACTAACAGCTTGTCTTTATTGATAGCAGGACTGAAATATCAGCAGCATTAGCAAGAATTAATCTTGTACATTAATATAGCAAAATATCTTTCATAAGCAAGCTGCCAAACACTTCATTAATTTTTACAGAACAATATTCAGAGCAGAAGTTTATCTTCACCCTCTTTGACTCAAACACAGTGGGAAACTGCCAGGTCCATCTAAACAGACCGCCTAATGACACCAGTCACTAATTCACAGCAAGGGCAGTAACACCCTGTTTCTTAACAAAAAATGTACCTCAGCATTTTCTTTCTGCTGATTTCATCCCATGCCTGTTAGAATTTTATCTTTTGAAGTCATGAAAATGCATCCTTTTTTAAAAAAAAAATCACATTAAATAATATCTGTTTACAGATACTATTTAACAGCCATTGAGCTGTTAGGAGTATGCTATTAGTTGTGACTCACATCAAGACCAAAACATGAAGGTATTTGCAGTACAAACTAGCTACTCCATATGTACATGGGTTCTAGAAATTCACCAAAATCTTACATTTTTTTAAATCTGTCAGTTACACAAGGATAAATGAACATTTTATAGAGGAAATAGTCCAATCAACATCTCTTTTGAAAAAAATCTATATAGTATAATATGGCTTGGGAAGAGCTCCCTAAGAAATCTTTGTATTTTCCTGAGAGCACTGTGAAACTTCAGCAACAGCAGAATGGGATTTTTTCCCCTCCTCTGTTTTCATAATAGATGTTTTTCCCATTGATATACTGTTGCTTGCTTTTCTTCATATCAAAGATATACTGGTTTTCATTCACTAGGTAGTCACACAAAAATCACAGACCTCCAGATTCTACTGTCCTTTTAGAGATCCAGAAGAGGCCTTTATTCCTCTTCTCCATAGCCTCAACTTGCCACTGGCTAAATATATGCCCTTCAGATGTATACATCTATCAGGGAAATATCTTTCAGCTTCTTAGACCAGACATAAAAATAAAACTCCCTACATCTTCCCTTCCATATGAACATGAAGCCAAAACTACAATTAAGCCTTGTCATGTCCTACCTATCAAGCATCTATTATTAAGCCTGGAACAAACACACCTATTTTCTATTCACCTGGCAATTGCATACACTAGTCAGAAAAACATTCAAACTATTAGATCAATTGCCTGCATCTTGTCACCTGCTCAGAGTTTAAATGAGCACAGCTATCTCAAAAGTATCCTGCAAAAATCTGTTTATCTCTTTTTCTGATAAGCCACCATTCTCCTCTCCATTTTTTTTTCCTCATGGTGAGACATGATTTGTTCTGTTCTTTTACTCTGGCCTTGGCAAAATTAGTCTGCAGCCTTTCTAGAAACTTGTGGGATCACTGAGGAAAGGGAACTCAGTATTCTTATTTAGTTCTTGGTTTCTTACTTGCCCTCCCTAACGCATTCTATCTTTCTTTACTTTATGCACTCAGACAAAATACTATACTGTGGACAAATTGAGGCATGCACATAAGATCACACACAAGATGATGCTCTTTCTCTCCCACGATCTCGTCTTCAGTTTTCCTCTGTGCATATTCTTCAGCATATCTCCACACCTAACAAAGCCTTTCCCAGTTTTGTTTTGTTTTGTTTTGTTTTGTTTTGTTTTGTTTTGTGTTTTTTTTTTTTTTTCTTTCTTTTATTTTTTCTGTGACTTGTTTATTGTTAAAGGGTATTGCTCAATGTATGTGATGTCTTCGGTTCACATCATTTAAGTCAGACTAAAATGTAAGTGTAAGGGTTCTGGTTAACACCAACATACTCTCAGTATGTGTTAGATAGATACAAACTCAGAGGCAATTTTGAAAACAAATGTAATGCTTAAGAAAACCTGAGATATTTCTCTCTTTTGAGCATCTGATCCAAAAACTGAATGTAACACCCTTAAATCTATCAGAGTTTTTCTGATGTGAGCAGGTATGTTCAGACTGTTCCTATGTTCAGGTCCTTATCTGAACTAACTACAGCTCAGTCTAGAGGTGAATAGGAATTGCCCCTGTGTACAGCTGTGTACGTCTTTGGACGAAATAGCATTCATCTGTACTTTTCTGACAGAGTTCTTATTTTGTTGTGCATATCACATGGAAGCTGTGATGCCCTCCAATTTTATGTAGTGATGATGTGTTTCCTCAAAAGTGAAATGATTTCCTGCTTTTTAAAAGTGACTCATTAGAAAGTGTTTCAGTTCCAAAGACAACATGATTGTGCATTGTGAAATAGGAGCTTTTGTTTCTTTCCATTACTGGGACTGTTTTATTCCTTCCTTTGCACTCAGTGGACTAGTGGAATTTGCTTGTGTCATATTTCGTTCCAAAATTCTAAGTTTTCATTCAATAAAAACGTGGTTCTAACAGTTCCCTTTGTTATGTAGACCTTAAGAACACCAACTTATTTTAAGGAGTTACATTTTCTCAAAATCTGCAACAATTAAAACCAGTATTTTTGATAAGTGTAAAAAATTTTTATGTGCACTACTGATCTTATTAACATTAATCTTGTCATTACAAAAATATGTAACTAGATGGAGGCCATAAAGATATACCTTTATTGTTGTAATGTATTTTATTAGAAAAATAAGTAAAAAAGAACTAGCATGTTTGTCATTGCTGGTCTTAAAATAAATCATAAAAAAAATTATCCAATATTTTCCTGGTGTCTCTAATATTAAAAAGAACCCAGATGTGTTTAACTTCTGCTTGTGTCAGTCTATAGAATTTCTGAAGACAGTGTTGCAGCAGAATTTGAGAACTACAGCTGACTGAGAAAGTTGTAGTCCATAGTCAGCTGTTGTACCTTGTTTTTTTTTTTATTGAAAGCTAAGAACCTAACACTATAAAAAAATGCCCTAGGGACAGAAAAAAAGGTGATTCTTTTGATGATTCCTTTCCTTATACTGTGGTCTTCATAGGATTTTTGCTTGCGCTGATGTTGCCTTTTGCATCTTCTCAGAAAAAATTATGTTTAAATAGCATCAGCTCCAGAAATCCTGATTCAATTTTAGTCACAAAACTACATTTGATGGTCTCTTTTTCTTCCTGTAGGATAACAGTAACATTACACTAAAACATCTATCCTTGTTTGTGGGAGACCTGGGATCTCTGTCTCACAAAATATATAGGATGGAGAATGTTGATTTCACACAATTTTTTTTCTTATGAAACAGCTGGATTGGTGTTAGCATCACTCCTGCTGGGACCTTTGTAAGTCTGATTGCCATAATTGTTGAAGTGAATCTGCTTATAAAAAAGCCTGTCTACATCAGTGCTCCCAGCCAGGCAAATGGGACTACCTCAGGCATTTTGAGCAATTTTAAAGAGCAGATTTTGCTCACATGTCTGAATTCAATGGAACTTCATGGGTATAAGTGATCCCTGACTTTGATCCTTAAGTTTTTTTGGACACTGTGCAATGTCCGTATTTTTGTGGAAAGTGATACCATGGTTCCTACCATTTCCTTCAGTAAGATTTCTACACGTAAATAGAACATTTTAAAGAAAAGTAACTAGATTTATGTTGCATATTAGCAAAAAAAATTTCTCTGGTTTATACTTTATTGTTTTTTATTGATTTTATACATTATTGGTTTTGATTGCTATAAAGGAAAATAGGTTTTAATCTTACTTTGCATATTTAAGAAAACAAACACAGAACACAGATGTATTTATTGCAATTTCTTAAAAGGTGCATATTTTTTATCTCAAATGCTACAAAATGTTAGGAAATCATAGCAGGTTTCTGGCACAACCTAATCCTTGTGACAGAAAGCATATTTTAATGTAAACAGCAGATTCCTTGGATGTGCTTTTTTTTTTTTTTTTCTGGTATTTCTAGTTGAAGTAGAATTCTATGTGATTGATTCAGCTTTCCCAAGTAAACAAATCATTAAAATGTTAACCAGTATTTTGAACTTCTTTTGTTGAATTCCATCAATTGTGTGATAAGTCCATGTCCTAAAAAAAAAGATAGGCAAGCAAAGTCAGGGGCAAAAAATTGCATAATTGAAAAGAGGTGCTCTGCCTTGCTTAAAATGGCAGGGACACATAGGGCTACAAAGATTTGCACTCAGTCAGTAGGTCTTTCACTTACCTATGATAAGCTTTTCATCCTGTTTCTGTTTCCAGACATATCAGGTTAAAAAACATTTTATACCTCTGCTTTGGTGTGTATCAGATACATACTAGGTTATTCCTACCTGCAAAGCTGGAAGCCCTTCTGAAAATGCTCAATGTTCTGAGGTACTGATTGCTTTCAACCTCTCCTACTCACAAGAAAAATTTCCAAAATTTCTTTCTTTCTAAACTTAAATTCTCATCATGCTTTGGAGATGTATGTCTCCTTTTCTGAAATATCACTTTTCACAGAAGCGAAATAGTAGCTGAAAAGTAAAATAATACTAACAGAGAAACCTTACACAACTGCCTGAAGAAAAGGATGAATATGAGGCAGATGCTTAGAAATCTACCTGCAAAAATAGCATAAACAAATGTTTAGTCAGATGTTGGAAATGGCATATGTAAATGGTGTAGCTAAAGGAATTAACAGTAAATCTGTGGAGGATTTGAGAATGAGGACCTGCAAATGAGGAACTACAAATGTCCTACAAAATAGCAGAGGAGAAAAATGGGATGATCCTTCTACCTATCGTATCTGGGAGTTGCTTGGTGTTGCTCCTGATGGATGACCATAGAAGTATCTAGGGAGGCACACCATGATGATTAAAAGTTACATCTCCTCTCTTTCTTCTTTGTCCATCTGCAAGCAGGTGCCACAAGGTCATATTTCCCGCTTACCCTCCTATCAAAAACATGGGGGAATGGACATTATGTTTTTTTTAAGCTATATTACTCTGTTGACAGTGATCTCCTGCAGAAGGAGAATGTATTTTTTGCTAAAATAACAATAATGAGCATAAAAAAGCTTCTTAAACTGAAATAGAAATAAGCAGAAACCTACACAGAGCATCCAGAAAAAAAAAAAAAAAAAAGCAGAGAAAACTTTACAAGCAGTTTGGTAACCTGCTTGCCAGATTACCTGCTTTTATATGAATAAAAAGAAACTGGACATGAAATGTAAAGACAGGACTTTGGAGACACAATTCATGTCTTTAAATAATGATGCAGTGAACTGCCAGCGGTTGTTCAGGACTGGCTCAAGTACAATTCTCAAGTAGGAATATATTAAGTAATCAGTCACAAGGACCTGTGTGACTAATATTGTCTCCTATAAAATTTAGAAACACAAAGCTGACCTCTAATGAAATGTGATGAAGTGGGGATTTCTTGGAACTTCATTTTGCCCCTGGATAGATCAGAAGACAGGAAATTAGATGTCTCTGAAATAAAAAAGAAAGATAACTTCATGATCATGGCCATAAAAGTCCCTGTCATATCTATTCTGTGCATATTAAAGGAACTTCTGATAAAAAAATAAAAAAGGAAAAGAAAAAGAGAAAGGAAAAGAAAAATAGTATTTTCTAATAGGTTTTCTAAATATTAAACTGCAGAAGAAAGGTAGGGGTAACACTGACTAGGAAAAATGAAAGACCAAATTGTTACCAGAAATGTCATGGGGCAGTTGCTCATGACTATGACTATGACAAATAACCTCAGATTTCTACTGATATACCTAAGAGGCTTCTTAATTTTAATAAATTACCTCTTGAGCCGACAAGCGTGGTTCTGATCATGTCTTTAGTTTAGGTTCTGCTAGATATGCAAATGTACCCACATTTTCAAAGGAGTTGAAACTTATGTCCCAGTATGACGATTCTTAACTTTGATTTGTTTCTAAAAAAAATATTAAAATACCTTATTAATAAAGCCTTTTTATTTTGAAATGGTGGAATCTAAGAGGCATTTAAGCTACTATTTCTTGCCTTACAAAAGCAGGCAAAATATTGTTTGTTTTCTATTTCTGGAAGCTGGGTTTCTTTCCAGGCAAGGGCACCTAAATGATATTACATCTCTTACATTTTTTTGTCTAATATTTAAAAGGCAAACTAAACCAAAACAAAACACAAGTTGTAGGGAAGAGCTTTCATGGGGAAGGAGGGGAAATAGGATGGAAAAATTGGCTTATGGTAGTGGGAGCTCCTGAAATATGGTAGTTACTTCTTTCCGCCAGAAAAGTTGCTGCACTTCATCACATCTAAGTTTAGGTGAATAGTGCTTTTGTAGTGTTTTAGGATCCAAAAAAGTAAAAGAAATATATAACTGCATTTCATACAGTTCCATCTACAGAAAAATAATGACCAGAGGAAATATTAGATAAGAATCTCTCTTCCCCCTACTAATCCCTCTGGTTTTTATTTAAATAAACATTAGTTTAATGAATTTATTTTAAGCATTACTCACTTTTATAGAAATACGCTTGTTCCAGCACTTTTCGGTAGGTGTCCAGTCTGACATTTCTGTATAGTGTCTCCCAGGAATAGTAAAATCTCTTCCACACCTGCTGGCTCCATTATCCACCTTACTTTTTCCCTCCATTTGGAATCATTACCTTGAGTGACTCACAAGGTCTTAATAACACTGCAAGTTAAGAATACCTGTATTACAATGTAGTGACCCTCAACTTCCCTGTTTGGCTAAGTGACAGGAATAACGGTTACATGGAAAGCATTATTACTTATTTGTATCTGCTTGCACAGATTTGATCTAAGAAAGCGTGAAACACTGAGGGTCAAACCTCTCATTGGCTCACATCCTCTCTGACATGGCACTCCACTTGAGGATGAAGAATGGACTTGTTCAAATCAGAACCAAATTCAGTAGGACTTTGCAGTAAACACTAAACACTGATCAGTGGAGAATTGCATCAAAGCAGGTTCTATGTGGCATCAGGTATGCTGGCCAGGGTGAAATATCACATTGACGTGGTAGGTACATCTTGCATACAGAAGCAGTGAGGGTTAAAAGCAGCTTGCTGATATGCAGTGGGCTGGCATAGGTGCACCTTATTGGACAACACTAATACAGTTCCCTGCATCCATGAGTTGGGGAATCTGTCTATGCCAGATGTCCTTGAAACAAGGATGAGAATCAATTTCCCATCTCCTTAACACATCTTGTGCATCAGAAAGAGTACAAGTGCTAGCTGCACATGATAGAGATAGGATGAAGTTTTCTCTCTTAACAGATTAACATTCTGATGATGTTAAGAAAGCTTAATACAATATACATTTATTGTACTGTTTTTAAATTCTAATAAACACAGTGTTATTTTGATTGACAGCTTTCCCTAAGTATTTTATTCAAATTCAGTGCAGGTTTAACATTGTGGAGTCTTCTTTAATTGGAAACATTTACTTGGTTTGTAGTGAAAATTAACTACTTCTAAAATACCTTGATATTGCAGAAATTAGGATTCTGAAACCAGAGAAAATGAGTACATGCAAAAGAGATTTTTCTCATCTAGATCATCATTATGGAGTCATTTTGCAAGCTGCAGTGTACAGTAATAACCAATCTCCAGAGCTTTGCCTTGTGTATACTGGTCTTCTGCTAAAGGGCTTGGGCTGAATTTGTGAAGAACATTAGGCAAATAACACAGTACATTTTTATGGCAAATGCATTTTTTAGCTGCTATGGCCTATATTGCATAAAACTCTTTGGTGCTGACTTATGGGCCTTGACAACACACATCAGGCTGTTTAAATCATTACAGTGTTATTTTCCTTCCCCTGAGGAATTATAAAAGGAAGCCCTGCTAACCTGTTGGCTCCCCTCTGCCCTCCTTTCTTCCTTTGTTGTATGAAACCTTAAATATGTAGATGGGATTCCTGGAACTTGGCTAGCTTGAGAGCAGCTTGGGGACTGTTTTGATTGAGCTGCCCAAACCCCATAAATTCAAGACAATTGGATGGAAACAGGAGGCCAAGTTCAAGGGTAGAAAGCAGGGTGAAAAAAGCCTGGTGATTTGAGTATCTGAGGCTTCCAGGAGGAATGTTTTCCCCCTTGGTCATAAAAAGTGAGAGAAAGCATGACACCTCAATATTATGGCTACTAAAACAAAAAAAGAAAATAGTAACTCAAATTTGGAAATATAGCGTGAGTTGAATTATGTATTGTTGTAGTGGAGGCTCAGTGGAGACATCTTACCTGGCAGGATATGGGACAATGTTTTTGTATCACAGTAATGTTATTCATAACTGTAAGGGCAGCTCAATCCTTGCAGTAAGACTAGGAAAACTGAAGAAAACTGTGAATAATGATAGCTTTGGAAGGCAGTGAGACAAAAAAGGAAAATCTAGAGTCACAAAAAATGAAGATTCAGAGCTTTCCTGGAAAATAGAAACACCAGAAAACCTACATGTTCAAAAGTATTGGAGAAGGAAATCCTCAAGACAATAAAAAAGTCCCCAAATTCCCAAACCTATTACCTACACTATAAAACCAGTGCAACTATATGTAATATTGCTGCTTTTATAAATTATAAAATTAAGTTTATTGGCAAATTTTATGCGAGGAAAAGACATTGGAAGCTTTAATTTTCTGTGCATTTTCAGTCTATTATCTCTATTGGTGATGAAAGAATTTCAGTCCCAGACTCATTGTACTGGCTATCAGATGAACAAGACACAGAAGAGATAACTGTTCTCCAGAGACGTCTCTTCCATCTAATTCACTACAATATTTTTTCCTCTGTCTGGAATAGGTTAAAATAGAAAAAGACCTACACACTTTGAAAAAAAAATATAAGTTTTAAAGTTGTGTCTTGTTCCTCAGGGTTTAAATTAGAGAGGTATGAACTTTTTTTGACAAAATTGAAAAAGATAGTATGGAAGATAGATATTTTGTGCTTGCTTCTTTAATTTTCCTTTAAGCTACTGAAAGCAGCATTCTAAGTATTTTCTGAATTGTTTTTTCCCTTTTTTGTTCTCTGTTTTGTTTTTTTCCCTTCTTTTTTCACCTGTGCTGCTCTGTAACTTTTGCTAAATATTATCAGCTTCTGCAAGATTCCTGAGAGACAGAGTTAAATGACATTTTTGTCAAATTTTCCTAAGGAGAGGCAAAATAACAAAATTCAGTGGCTCCAGATGTCTGTGATTTTTCAGATATAAGAAGTCCTCATTTCCTTCTGTGACAGAATTGGACCAGTGCTCTGTAAAGGGCAACCTCCTGCTCAGAGAGACTTTCTCCAACTGTTTGAAAGGTCTAATTTGCCTGATGAATGAAACCATTAATTGCAGGTTTTGACTAGAATTGTACATCCAGGGGGCTGTCCTTGAATGTTGGAGATCAGATGCAAGTTGAACTTTTCTTGGCGCTGTGAGAAGCATCAAGTTTGAATTTCATAGACAATATTCACAACTTCAGCAGCCTATGTTGTTGAAAGACATGTAATTTTGTGTCCTTATGTGAATGATTTTAAAGTGTGTTATCAAGTGAATGTTTATTAAATAAATGTAAAAGTAGCATAGATGTAAGGGAAAGATCAGTCACTTTTTTGCAATGCTACTTGAAGACTTCAAATGGCATTCTGATTTCAAAGGAGCTCAGTGGATGTTTTCCAAAGATCCTTTCTTTCCTCAGCAAGAGCCTTTGGGAAATGGAAGCAATAAAATACTAAAAAAACTTGAAATTAGCAGGGGAATTGCTTTTGCAGACAATTTTATTATATATTTTTTTTTCTTATTTAATTTACAATATATATGCAACTGAGATTATTTATCTAGTGCTTTCCCTCATTTTTGTATTCACACATTGAATCTGACTTTCCTGTTTCATATATGTAAATCCATACTCAAATGCACTGTGGTTGATGAAACTGGTTTAAACAAAATCACTTCCTTACATAAACATTTCTATCAATGCTGGAGCTAGACATTTTAAGGTTCTGAAATGTAGAATTTCTCTTTGTTACCTAGCATGCCAAATTTATCATTTTTGCATATATCTGCAGGTCTGGGAAGCAGCCAGAATTTGTACTGTATATTTTTCTGCCAAGTTTTGCTGACTCTGGAATGTTGTATGAACTTGGGATAAACATTCATATTTTAAGGGTTTAATCAAGCTAAGCCTGACTTGCCAACCTTTTGACGTACAGTTCATGGCTATTAATTACTTTGCTTTATGACAAACCCCATCATTTCTTATAAGTATGATGCCAACAAGTTGTTACTGCTGAAGTTTCTGTGACAATAGATAATAGTCAATATACTGATAGTATCACCAAAATTTTCAGGGTGTTTTACTTAGCTTTTGCTATCAAAGGCGTTGATTAAAATCTATACTTCCATATCCATTTGTATTGGCAGGTGAGTTGTGCTAATTAATGGCATGTTTTCAGTGATGATATTTTTTATAACTATGTAAATGGAGAGTCTCAGGAATGAAAGAAATTAGAAATGCTTGGAAAAACAAGGTCATGTCCCTGGAAGTATGAACTGTACAGATTTTCTCACTGAGGATAAAATGAAGTGGCTCTCAGCATCTAAAGTGTAAGTGTCTAAACCCTCCTAAGAGTTTGGCTGCCAATGCTCAAGGCTATGTTTGCTATGATGCAGCCATGTAGCCGTGGATCTGACCACTGGGAAAACACAGAGGTGGTGAGAAGAGCTATGAGGAGCTTCCTCTTCTTTGGATGATGACTTACATCCTTCGCCCATGCTGATCTATGTCCCAGCTGTTGTTGTGCTTGTGCTTTTCATCTATCTGGCCTGACCTATCCTTCCTGAATTGGCTCCCTGGCTTGACCTGGGGCCTGCATCCTTGCTATAGACCTGCCTGGCCAGCTAGGCTGTGGCCAACCCTGGTCTTCCTCATCATACCTGCTCTGCTCCACTTGTTCAGGCAGAGTGAGAATGAGGGAGGGCAGTGCCTTGCCTTGCTGTCACCCCTGGCTCCTAGCTTGCCTTTTCTTATGGAACAGCTATCCCTTGCTGCTTAAAGTGCACATCTTGAAAGCTACCAGGCCTTCCCACAGAAAGTTTATAATTAAGGGGGGGCAGGTGTCATATTCTGAGGGTATATTGGAACTCTGTTTTGGGTCTGGGTTTATGTGGATATGGTGCACACAGACAATATTACAAAGTTTCAGAAAAAGTAATGAATCTGGCACTCAATCTTTGTTGCACTCAAATCAGAGCCCATATTGCCTACATTCTCCACCAATTTGTTACATCAAATTTTAACAGCCTAGGTTGCTCAGAAGTAAGTTACTTTAAGGGATATTCTCAATAATGCTGTAAAAAAATCTCCTGGACTTCTGTGATAGTTATAGGCTGGTACCCCTTAAAAGCACTCCCAGAAAGGCCCCACACGTAATTGCCATGTAAGAAAGTAGAGGCAGGCAGGTTGACTGCATTCTACACCAACTTGTTGCATTTAAATTACAAATCTAAATCAAGCCCTAGCCCCGAGGCCTTGCACAGCTAGTGAAGCTTGCACAGCTAGTGGCCTGTTGCTAGCAGTGACCATAAAGCATTCACTGAGTTATAGGACTGCACAGCCTTAAATCAGTGCAGATAATTTGCATTAATATCCAAGTATATAAGGAAAGCATTGATTCAAGTTTACTGTAATCTCCAGTCTACACTTCTCAAGTGGAAATCTGCTGGTGGTTCCACACGGCTTGATAATATCTTTCTTATCATTTAGGTACTTCTAGGTGTGGAGATCCAGGCTTTTTGTTAGCCATCTGTGAAAGGCTGCGGGAAGATGAAAAAATTATTTATGTGCTGCTTTCAGACCAGCTGATTCCTCTATCATCCAGCATGAATGATGAGGATCATGTTCATGAGAAGGTAGGACTCCTGGAGAAGTCAATGAGATCTTACTTCCCTTTTCTGCAGAGGAGGATATAGTGGTAGGGTCTGATAAATATTTACGCTATATTGAAGTCAGAAGCCCCTCATTTTGTTAAGCTACTTCTGACTGTCATTTCTGTATTCTTCTTAGTTTCCCATTTCAGAACACAACTAGTTTGAACTAAAAAGGGGAAGAAAAGGAGTGAAAAACAGTGCAGAAGAAATCCTTAATAAGATGGCCCTTCTCATTTTCTGTGAAATGCCACTTAAATTTGTTTTGAAAAAATTAATCTCAAGGACCAGAAGCTCCATTCATAAACCTCATAAACATTTCAGCAAATGCATCTAAATAGACAGTACTAAAATTTTTCTGAGACATTTTTAGAGGACAAAAATGAAAAAAAAACCAAAAAAACAACACAACAGAAAACCAACAAAAGCCCCCAAGTATGCATTATTTTTACCAACTGCATTTACCAATAACCCTTTTCTATTTTTCTCAGTCCAGATTCGCAAGAAAAAAAAGCTGTGGTCATTGAGTTAATGGTAGGGCTGTGGAGATGGGAGCATTCCAATAAGTTAGAAAATATCATGTAGGCAGCTGTGAAACTGTCACTGCAGCATTAGAGCTCTCTACATGCTGATATGTTGGGAATTTTGCCCACTGATCACTGGAGTTGCTGGTAACACTCCACCTTAGAGCTATTGTAACTCATGTGCCTTTTGTGATAAAACAACTCTTTATATTAACTTCTTGAATCCTACTGCCACCTTTCCAGTGTATGTATGTCGATATTTCTAGCTATTGTGACTACAAGGTCATAAAAACAGAGGAGAAAAGGTGCAGACATTTCAGCTGACACATAATAATACACAACTGCAATAATTCAGTTTCCTTTCTGCCAGTGGTGGCTGGTTGTGGTGGAATCACCCCTTTGCAGCATCAGAATCCTCACAAATGGTAATCAGATGTTTAAAGTGACTCTGTGAAGAAATATGTCATGGAAGAGGAAAGAACGGGGAAAGTGAAGAAGCCTAGCAGCTGTGATTACAGTGTAATCTTGAATTCTGGCAGGCAGGTTATGCACTACATTCAGGATTTCAAGCCTGTCTGGCAGACTTACTGATGGAACTGTCTCAGGAACTGCAGAATGGTGAGATGCTACATGGAAACCCTGGCAGCAGCAGGAAAATCGTCATGCTCTTGGTCTTTCAGAGATCTCACAGACTGGATGTTAAGAGTAGATTAAGCTCAAGATGTGAAAACCTAATTCCTGATAAAAACCTAATTCTTGCAAAGCAGTGATTTATCCTTTAATAGCCCTTTTAAATGTGGTACAGTTAATCAGTTTTGCAGATGATTGTTTTAGTAAAGCTAATGTACAAGAGTGCAAGACAAGGGATGAATCTGATCTTGCTTGTTAGCCAAAGAAGATCAGTCAGTAAGGAGTAAATAAACTAAAGCAGAAGGAAAAAGAAAAAGGAAGGTAAACAAGAGTGAGAAATTAACAAGAAAGTATACGTCTCTTTTCAGTTGTTGCTGTCTTGGATATCTTCTGTTGGTAATTTTTTTCTTTTTTTAAGCTTTCTCTCTATTTCCTTGGCTTTCTATTTTTTTCATTATATATATGCAGAATGGGTGTTGTGCAGAATAATTAAAGCAAAATGCATGAAGAACCAATTATCAACTATCCTGGGGCTATTAAAGACCTTTTTTTAACTCAAGGGCAGTTTGTCCTTGTTTTGTTCACTAAACGTTGACAGGAGAGGAATAATCTTTAGTCAAATGGAACATTTCAATAAATTTCACAAGAGCCATAGAAACCCTTAAAATATACATTCCTTAGCTTGCAGTATGCACTGCTAAACCATAGATTTTCAAATTAATATCCTTCATGGCAAACAAAATGGAATCTGAGTCTAGTGACATCTAAGAAATTGTCCACCTCTCTGCATTGTCAAGAATCTTTTCTGGTGATACCCAGCTGGGAAACACAGAAATAAGTAGAAGAAAGGACTGTGCTGTAGTCATACACACTGAATGCCACCTCCCTCTCTCCTTTTTTCCTTTTTGTCCTTCATCCTTCACACCTTCTCAGTGTAACAACTATAGATGATTCCCATATCTTAAATAATTAACAATCTTTATTTAAATCAGAATTCTAGTTTGCATCAGAGTTTCAGCAGTTAGGTTGCCAGATTGGGTGCAATTGAAACATTTACGCTCCCATTGCAACTGGGTGCAAAGTCTTCTATCAGCAGCCTGTGATTTCTCATCTAAAAGTGCTTAGATCTAAACTATACTAGGCCAAATTCGATGTGTTAGATTTAATACAGCTTGAGCCTGAAATCTCCAAATCAAACAGAGGGGTTCTTCAGGGCTGCAATGTACTGAAGCTTCAGTTATCAGGGGTAAAGATTTCAACTGCTAAACCCTAAATGGTCACACATCTCTAAAAAACCTAAGGTGATCAGGGCATACAGGACTTTGGCTCTGTTTTGGGTGGTGCTTCCAGACCCATTCCTCTACGAACATTCTTGCCTCCACAGTCCACCTCCAGGCACTATGTCTGCTGATACAGAACAGATTCTTACTCTTTAGCATCAGTCCATTGTACAAGCATTTATACATAGCTTAACCTCATAAACCACTGGGACCTGATTTGCTTCTGAGAGCTTGTCCAAAATGCTGTTGACAGTGCTGTGGGTTGGAGATGAAACTGCTAATACAGAAGGATTCTTGTTCACCCCAGCCTCCTATAGGGTCTTAACAGAGGTATGTGGAGCTTTAACTGTGCCCTCTCAGCAAATGAAGACATACTCAGTAGAGTCTGCCCACATTCAGGTGGTCATTCCTCTTCCATGGAAAAAGAAATAGAGTGAATGGAAACTTTCTGACTGGACCCCCTTTTCTTATGCATGTATTTCAAAATACATGTCATAACACTTTAAAAATAACATCTGAGTATTCCAAGAAATGGTATGTACAGGAATATATAAAGATACGGAACTTGGCATGAGATTTTGCTGAAATATTTTAGCTGAAAATAGACTTTGCAATATACAGACATGATATATATGCTTTTTCAGCTAAAGAGGGAAGATGCTGATTATGCTAGTGGTTTTGCTTTGTGGGATATGTAAGGAAATCCATGATTTCAATCTCCCAGTTGCACAGATAAGTGGAAAGTTCTAAGTAAGACAAATAAAATGAAACCATTTCTTTCCATTCAGGATACCACATTAAAGTACAGTAGCTTCAAATAATGGGTTCATAAAAAAACATCGTCTGCCTCTGAAACAGTTCAAACATTTTGTTACTGTGGGGTTATAAATCTGAAGACAGTGGAGGTTCTTTTTATGGAGCAGTATTTCATCTGAAATGGTTACAAACAGATCAATACATTTGTTATGCATAATCTCTTTTAGAACTTGGGCAAATGTGACTTAGCAGTTTTGACAGAGATGGAGCCAAGTGGCGCTTTATAGATTTCAACAGTCTTGCAGCTCATTCAATGAGGTGAAGTCTATAACTGACCTGTTGACTAGTGAGAACAATGACAAAAGGAAATTAAAGAAATTGGTATAGTGTTGCTTGGACTTTTAGCTGATTATTGTACTGGAGGTATTTCTGGTATAAGAAAGATGTAGTGGAAGCAATATTCACAAAACATTATGTTATCTGGTAGCTTTTCTTTCAAAAAAAATGTTACAATGAAGCTACAATAAACTTATTATACATTATTGTGCCAGAACTACTGTGTACTAGTGGCTAGATTTGTTCCATCTTTGATCTTTAGAATGCAGGTTGCTTCCCAAATGTCTTAAAGGTGACTAAAGAAATTGAGTAGTTTCTGAAGAAATAGGAATTCAACATCATCTGGCACAAGGATGAGTTCCTGCACCCCTCACTGAAGTCAGGAGACAAAAATGCAAATATTTTCCAGCAATTAATGGCTTTTGTACCATTGTCAGAGAGATGCTTAACTGTAGAGAGCTTGAATGTTCTGCTACTATTATTTCAAGTTTCTTTGTTTAATAAGAAACCCTGTCTTAAATGGTGTCCTCTCCACCACTGCACAGCACACAGGAGGTATTTGGTATACAAAACAGAAATTCAAAGGAGCAAGGTGTTCAATGGAGAAAAAGAACAAGATAGAATGAGAATAAAGGAAAAGAAGCAGGAAACTTAGGTGTTTTGACAAACATCAGAGACAGAAACAGTATGCAGAAAAATAACCCACATCATAATAGTCAATATAAAATAGATCTCTTGCTTTTTTGTTTTACCTGTAGATAGTTCTGTTTCAAAACTGTATTATTCTCTATTTACACCTATTTGCCACAGTTCCACAGTGGTAAATCACCAAAGTCTCACATATTTTTGTGAAAGTCTCTCAACTTATTCTGTTGGCCCTGCTTTTAGAGCTGCATAAGTAATTACATAGTGTTTAGGCCAGAAAGAGTGAATCTGTAGCTCAGAGCTCTGAACATAGGAGTCTGGAATCTGAGACTCAAATCCTTCAAGCAGTATGCTTGGAAATATTTGTGCAGGTTGGGAGAGTTCCAGTAGAGAAATCTGCCTACAAACAGCTAAGAAGATGAGCTGAAGAAGATCTGCATTCAGGTGTCACCTTCAAGTCAGGGATGTTTGCAGACATCAGTCTGCAGTCAGCAGCCAGCAGTCAGCAGATGTTTCCATATAAGTCTCCCACATTTCACTTGGATAGGTTAAGTAGAGTATTCTTGGAGGCACATATCCATCTCTGTTGATTTGGAAAAGAGTTCACCATTTTTCAGTAATTGCCTCTGGTTTCATTTGGCTTTGTATTTCCAGAAGTCTAGCCTGTTGATACCTTGAATCTTCATACAAACACTATACTGAGCATGCCAGAAATGATCCAAGTGTCACATCCTTGGTGAGTGACACATCTCATTAACCCTTGGATCTGCTGTTATTAGCAGACATCTGCTCAGCTGTCTGGCAGCAGACCTATAGGATGAAGTCCTGTGACATAAATACAGGGAAATAGTGAGCTTGCCTCTCCAGCTTCATGGAATCAAGGTTGTAGTGGAGCTGAAGGTGACATACACCTTTGCAGCATAAACAAATGGGTACAGTGCATTTGTTGAAAATGTGATAGCTCTCAGACTAAGACGTATAACATTACTGAGAAAACGTATCATTGTTCATTATGGAAAACCTGAAAAAAAACAGGGCACATAATCTTGCAATTCCTACGAAGCACTTTCAATTTGGGGAAGAAAGCAATGCAGGTCTTAACAGTCCTGCAGATACTGGAGAGTAAGCCACACACTGAGCTGTAGGCAATGATTCATTTCTGAATTCCACTGTCTTCAAGAAAAGACTGAGTGAATACTGAGGAAGGTCAGAGCTTGGCTTGTGGCGATATTGCAGTTTCATTTATTCCTGTGTTCTTTATGCTCAGATTTCCAGTGATTGATGAATGTTTGCAATCATGTATTAAAACTGCCACTTTCAGGCTTAAGTCTTTATTTTCAAGCAGCAATAAAGACATAGTGACAGAAAAGCAATTTATTTATATAAAACCAATGTAAGAATCAATAATTCACTGTGTTTATAATAAGTTACCTATATAGGTTGTGTTCTGCTGTGCTGTGAGACAAAATTTAATTCTGACCAAATGTTATAAAATAAAGAAAGGAATGATTATTTAGGCTTGAATTCTATTGATTTTGGGTGGATGTTTTGGGTAGTATACAAATTTCTTTTAGGCAACTAATGAAGGCTGGGATATGATCCCTTATGATCCACATGGAACAAAATATTCTCTGAGCTCTCATCATGGATACAGAGTTTCATGTTGATTTTTTTTTGTTCTGGAATTAGTAAGTATTTTCCATGAAGATTTTGTAAATGACACCTTTTAGTTAAACAGTTTTAGAGATTTGTGCTATTGCTTTTACTGAATTTGCAAACTATATGAATATGATATTGTTATATAAAGAAAAAATCCTGTTGGCAAAATTACTAGGCACCTAAAATTTCAGTATTAAAAATATGCCTCCTCCTTTCTGTACAATAATAATTTCTTATTTTGTCACTTATGGATATTTTGATTGGCAATGAAATACAACTGTTGCTTGCTGCACACCAGGGAAAACCTTTTATCAGAAAGTCAGACCTAGTACTGCAAGTTAATTTACAAAAGTGCAACCTTAATGATGGACATTTAAAAGTAATAGCCCCCTTTTCAAGTGTTTGTAAAAAAAGAGAAATTATGCAAGGACAAAACTAATAGTTTTTGTAGATTTGGACTTAAACTTTGAGGGTGTTTTCTATTGTATGAACAGATGCAACGCATATGCCAAAACCTCTGAAGTATCTGTTCATTTTCTTCTTAGGATTTTGAACTGAGGTTATTTTATTATTTTTATTTTTTTTTAATTTTAGGGACTGCTGCATATAATCTCAGATGTAATTTTGTTTGAGTAATAGCTTTAACATCCCCATTGCAGTCAGACCATTTCAATTCTTGTACGTTGTCTTTCAGAGGAAAAGTAAGAGGAAGGGCTAATTATGAATATACTAATGATAAAATTCTTAGGTTTATAATAAAATCACTTTTGATCAGTGAAATATAGCGAAATACTATATTTTATTACAAACTTTGTAGATGTGTGGGAGCATGTTCCTGTAATTAAAAGAAAAATTAAAAAAAAATCACTTTGCTGTTTAAATGACTCAGAGAAATATTATGATTTTTAAGACAAATATTTTCGCTAGCATATTGCTTCATGTTTCCTTTAAAGTACTAAGCAGATTTACAAAAGTCAAGGCTAGGGACTCTAGGCTTTTTCCTATATATATATATACATATTGAAATATATAGACAGATTTAAAATAAGATTGTATTTTAACTCTGTAGAAATATGCTCACTATCATATAAACTGCTTAAAACAGTAAATATAGGAATAATATTCCATTATTTTTAAGTATGCATGTAGTGCTTTATAGTTATGAATAAGGACTGAATTCTGGATTGTATCACACAAGAAAATAGAGAGAAGGAAAACCTCTTCTGAGTAAGGATTGCCCTGATCTATGATCCAGGTACACTGTATGGTTTTCTGTCTTTCAGAACAAAGATTAGAGATCGTGGAACTGTTTCTGTATTGATGAATCAGTGTCCAATTGCACTGAGCTAAGACATCAGCAAAAGTAATTTTTACTAAAGATAAGTATTACTACTGTGTGTTGTGTGCTTTACTAGAAACTAGCTTACAGGGAGAAGGACTAACTTTCGTACAACAGAAATGATTGGTTCTCTGTTGTAATTTTTCAGGTCCTTCTGAGAAAAAAGACTGCATTAATGATCATTTGTTTTCTGAGTCAGCTTTATAAGGTTGACAGCTTAAGCTTGGAGACTATGAAAGAATTAACATTATTAAAGGGAAGTTAAATAGAAAAATAAATTATATATTTAAAATCAATTGACACAATTACAAACTAGCACAGATATTGAGTTTCAAGATTCATAGGGCAGAAGACCTGTTTTAACATAAAAATTATCAATATTAAATATTTATGCGTTGTTCTCAACATACATATGACTATATATTTATGTCTCACATCCATAAACCAGTAGTACACAGGGATAATCTGTCATGTCCAATAAAATATTGACCTGTATTTCCCCTCTCCCTCTCAATGCAGTTTTCCGTAAAAGTAGTCTTTACCAGATAGGCTTCTGGATCTGGGGAAACAAAATAAACACCTCTCTCCTTTTCCATGGTCTTGATGAACCAAAACTTCAAAATATATGTGATAGACATGATTCAGAACCTCTGAATAAACTTAAATTCCACCTGCTCCCAGAAAATAAAATTTAAAATTGAGAATGCTCCATCACTGTCGGTGTTCAAGGCCAGGTTGGTCAGAGCCTTGAGTGACACTGTTTAGTGGGAGGTGTCCCTGGCCATGGTAGGAGGGTTGGAACTAGATGATTTTAAGGTCTTTTTCAAGCCTAACTATTCTATGATTCTATGAAATATGCCATATTTCAACATCAAGTGAGAGCAACAAATGTGATTGTCTCTAATAAACAAGTGATTGCCTTATTAACCCTGAGATTAAAAGTGCACATACACAGGGCAACTCATTACTATTTAGAGATGTACATAGCAAGAAAGGAAGCATTATTATCCCTGGGGTCACTGAGAATAGTAACAAATAGGATTATTGCTCAGAACAGGATGAACAGAAGGCTAGATGAATGCAATTTCAGTAAGAATTGATTTGCAAAGAATTGATTTAATGACATTTAAAAGGACACCCACTGTATTTATCTCTGTGGCTATTATGCTCTTACTGAAATATAACGGTAAGCCTTTGTCTTTTGTTTTCTTCTCTGAGTGTGATGTGTTAAGGTACCTTGGGTTATTAGGATCCTGTGAGAACCATAGCCAAGTCCTCCCCTGACAGACACTTTTGAGGTTGCTGTGATTACTCTCAGACCACTTTTCCCTGTGTTTACAGCCCTTTGTCAGGAACAGAAGGCATATCTAGGAGGCAACTTGCCTGAGATCCAACAACCCATGATGCAGCTACTAGACCCTCTGACTGTCAATACCCTCTGGAGGTCATGAATCCCTTGACTAAATTCTTTCCTATATGAGTTAGCTTTTCAGAAACAGAGATTAAATACTAAACACAAACCATATGTGGGTGTCTTCAGTTACATTTTATTACTATTGTAAGCAAATAAACAGATCCAGAGGCAAACTGGCCTAGGCAAAATACACTTCTATTTTTCTTGGTACATTGTATTTGATTCATGCCCTTTCACTCTCCAGAGTTTTTAAGTTCATGTCTTGCTTCGCATACTGTGGACACCTCTTTCCATATTCACTGTTAGCATTTCGCCTTACACGGTGGCTGTCTCTTGGTTGCCTCTGCTCCCACTGGGAGCAAGCTGGTTTTGGTCTGCTTCTTTGGTTCTAGGACTCTTCTGATTAATCTATTAATCAAAGTTACAAGTACATTGTTCCCTATCCACAATTCTGTATTTTCCACCACATACTCCATATTTTTTAAAGGAATCACTGTCCAAAGTATTTTCATCAAATAAATTGCTATTGACATACCTTTTTCTTGGCCTGGAAAGGATGTGTCATATTTGATTTCAGCATTTGCTGTAAATGGAGCCTGCAGCCTGGCAAAAGTCTGACTCGTAGTGTGTGTTTGACCAAGAAAGGATGATTGGGAGCCTGGGAAATGTAGCAGTACTCTGTAGGTAAGTGACAGAATTTCCTTAAAGCTCATTTATAACATGTGTTCTGGTAGACTGTGTTAGAAATGCTACTGAAATATCTGACCACCCTCAGAATGTGGGCATGGTCTGAAAACCTGCAGATGAAAGAGGCGATGTTCTGCCTTCTTTCTTTCTGTGGACAGGGCTCACACAATCAGTAATCCTGGAAGTGCTCCATGATTAACTATGCTATGTGCTAAAGTTAATGTATGTTAAGAGCATGACAACTTCATATTTACTTGAGCACATTCAAAAAAAAGTTAACTCGTAACTCGTTTTTCGGGTATCTAATTTCTGTCAATCTCCTGAGCAAGATTCTTTAGTGGATTTAATACATTCGTAAAATGAATCATAGATTAGGCATAGAAATTTGAATACATTTATAATGACATGTGGCCATTAAAGACAGCCTACTCACTGATTCTGTGGTAATGCCTGCTAAAACTATAGAGCTTGTTAATGTTTGACAGGTTACTTTATGTTCTTATGGTTTAATGTTTAATGATGATTAATCCCATAGCAAAAGAGTATGTTTTTGACGGTTATTGCAGAGCATGTGGAAAATAAAACGTGCCAATTAAGTAAAATGTTCACATCCTAAAACACTCTTTATTTTACCTATAAGCAAAGGCATTAAAATTATACTATAGCCAGAGCAAGATTTGCAACATTTGCAATCAGTCATTACCTTTATTTTTATTTTGTACTGTTAATCTAGATCAGTTTAAGCATTCTAATATCTGAAAGGGAAATCCTGTAAGAATATGATTTTTATGATAGTTTATGGAGTGTTTGGTTTAGGTATTAATGTTGGATAAGGCAAGGCAGCTTGTACTTTCTAAGGCTAGGCTCTGATCAGTCAGATACCAAGAGACCACCCTTGAATAATGTTAACGGCAGGTGATACCTGAGCCTGGAAATGTTTCCTTAGGAACAAAAATGAGGTAGAATCTAAAGGGCTGTGACAGGAGTTGAAAATGCAGGGTATTACACTTTACACTTGATCCAGCATCCCCCTGCGGACCTTGTTGCACTCAATCAGAAAGAAACATGAAGGGTTCAGATTCTGTTCTTTATGTGTATGGCAAAAAAACACATCCTTCTCTACTCTTTGAGGAAACAGTAGGACTCCCCTCTGTGTAAACTGGACTCTCCTTTCAGCTAAAGTAGACTGTGATTATTTGTTTATGTCTGAGATTTGATTGCAATTGTGGATCCCGAAAGTAGAAAGAAATAAGTGGTGTGAACAAATGCAGTCCGGAGCAGAATCCGATCAATGGACAATCAATCACTGACTATAGCGTATTTGCGTATGATTTGAACTTCTGTGCCTTATTCTAAATGCTACCGCTGCTGAGTAATAAAAAAAAAAAAAAAACAAAACCCAAAGCAAAAAAACAAACATACACAAAAAAAAAAACCCAAGAAAAAACCCACCACAGAAAAAGCACCCCAAAAGAAAGAATTATAAATATCAAACTTGAGTACTGTGTGGTTAGTCAGTGCAGCTGGAATTCTCCACTCTCTTTTACCAGTCGAAATGAAATGTGATTTACATCTGTAAAAACAGAAGAGAAATCAGACACTTTTAGTGTGCATTTTGAAGAATCTCCTTTAGCCATACAGTTTATTTTTGAAGCTTAAGAAATTTTCTGACTCAAACATTTGTCCTTAATAGGAGTTTCTCACAGGGTGAACTAAAATGCTCTATTTATTTTAGTGAGTCTTTTCTTGTAATGGAATAAATCCTTCAGAATATGAAAGTTTTTAACTGTTCAATATGGTAAGTATTAAAGACACATTGTCATTTTCCATTGTTTTGTTTTTATGCAAGAAAGTTGATCTAGTACATGGATCTGTTAATCACTTATTTAGATAGAAATGAAACATCCTATTGTAATGATATGGAAGCTCTCTTGAAATTTAATTAAGTTTACCTGAGTTGATTGTATTTTAGTTTTTCACTTCTGGGTGTACATCACCTTAGAACCAAGGACCAGCTTCTAACTTTATTCATTGCCCTTTTGCGGTGAAAGATTTTTATGAAAAGGCTGCAAAGAAACAGAAAAGCAAGTGATTTCCTTTGCACAAAGAAATATTGGGTTGCTCTGAGCACATGTAGATGAATCAGTGTCAAACTGTCCACTTAATTTCACTGCCAATGTGGCCTATACTTGGAGGGTTGGTGAATGAAACATTGCAATCAGATTCTGTTTTGCCCTCATATAATTTATTAATAATAACTTCTTTTTTTTCCATTTAAATACATTCAGAATGAAATTCGCAACGAGAAAAAGAAATGACACTTACACCTTAAAAAAGTTGTTTCCTTGCTTTGTATTTTGCAGTTTAGAATTGGAAAATGACTTAAATTTTGTTGTAAATTGCCCCTACTTTTGCAATTTCTGAAATAGTACATAGGTGGATCTTCCAACAAAGATTAATGAAGTAGGCTGGCAAAGCATTGTCAGCTGTCATCTTCATGCAGTGGGATAGACTGACCTGCTGGAGAAATGACTGAGTATTCCTAGAAGTGTCAGGTAAATCAGTCTCTGGGTTGTTATGTATCTACGCAATACTCTAAAAACAAATGACAGCTGTTTCATTGATATTATAAGGAAGAGAAATCTTTGTGTGCCTTATGGCTGATGTCTTCATTTCTGCTCCCAGTGGATGTATAAATACAGCATCTTATCTGACATAAATTCAATTATGGGCAGGTCTGCCACATAAGAGCATCTCCTGAGTGTATACTAATTGACTGAATAGGAACCAGAGCATATAATGGGGATTTCCCACTCCCCAGCCTGAAGACCACTAAGAGAATGTCACATAGGAGGAAGGAGATTTTTGGAATTAAAGAGTTCAAACACCTATGGATATACCATAAAATGTTAAATTACTTTATTTTCCTTTTTATGGAATAACTATAAAGATTACACATATATGCAAGGAAAAAGTGGTATTGAGAGAACTATTAACACCAAGGATGTATTTATGTGGTTAATAGTCTTTCCACATCAACATGATCCATTCAGTGCAGGAGATAGACAAATAGAATTTCTCATCATCTTGAATCTGCAAAATCCTAGATCTGCTGTATACACAAAATGTCAGTGCTCGTTAGACTGATGTGGCTTCCAGTGTCTCTACTTTTAGACAAGGGGTTGTTTGGCAATTATTAAAAGTAGCAAAAAATGTGGCCTTTTATTAAAGAAAAGAAATCAAAGTACTTGGGGAATACCTTTCCACCCATAAAAAACAAAAAAAAAAAGAATTAACTCTACATAGCCTTTTTAGATAAAATTGAAGCTTCACTACAACTATTCTTAATTTCACTTGTAAGGTGGGCTGATGCTTAACTCATGAAGTTTAACCATGCCAAGTGCCAGGTCCTAGACCTCGGTCGGACCAATCCCAGGCACAGCTACAGGTTGGGCAGAGAAGAGATTCAGAGCAGCCCTGTGGAGAAGGACTTGGGGGTGTTGATTGATGAAAAAATGAACATGAGCCGGCAGTGTGTGCTTACAGCCCAGAAAGCCAACTGTATCCTGGGCTGCATCAAAAGGAGTGTGACCAGCAGGTCAAAGGAGGTGATCCTGACACTCTACTCTGTTCTCATGGGACCTCACTTGGAGTATTGTGTGCAGTTCTGCTGTCTTCAACATAAAAAGGACATGGAACTGTTAGAACAAGTCTAGAGAAGGGCCATGAGGATGGTCATGGGACTGGAGCACCTCCCGTATGAAGATAGGCTGAGAAAGTTGGGGCTGTTCAGCCTGGAGAAGAGAAGGTTGTGTGGAGACCTCATAGCACTCTTCCAGGATCTGAAGGGGGTCTATAGGGATGCTGGGGAGGAACTCTTCATCAGGGGCTGTAGTGATAGGACAAGGGGTAATGGGTTTAAACCTAAACAGGGAAATTTTAGGCTGGATATAAGGAAGAAGTTCTTTACTGTAAGAGTGATGAGACACTGGAATGGATTGCCCAGGGAAGTTGTGAATGCTCCATCACTGGCGGTGTTCAAGTCCAGGCTGGACAGAGCCTTGAGTGACACTGTTTAGTGTGAGGTGTCCCTGACCGTGGCAGGGGGGTTGGAACTAGATGATTTTAAGGTCCTTTCCAACCCTATTTTATGATCCTATGATTCTATGTTGATGCTTACAATGAAGTTGAGTGGGATGTAAATATTCATCCTTTCAGTATTCAATCCAAATTTAAAATATAAAAAAACATGTGTTTTAACAGAGAGACTGCATATTAAATTCATATGCCAGCAATTTTCCCAAATTAGGCAATGTCTACAGCATGCTTGTGTGAGACAAGTACTGCAGGAGCTCTGTGTATCATGAACATGGCTTTTGGACACTGCTAGAGTGAAAATTTTCTAGCACAGAAGATGGAGATCAAATTAGACAGAAAGTATCTTTTGCATTGAAATATCTTTATGTTCTAAACAAACAGCAAGGCATTGACATTACTTATTTATGTGAATATATATATTGTAAATGTTCTCAGAGACAGAGTTTTGGTGTGGATCCAGAATGCCCGTTCTTTCTTAATAATATGGTCATATCAGCAAGACTTGAATTTTTATTGTTAAAAATTCCACAATCATGTTAGAATTTATAAAGACGTGATTTAAAATCTCATTGACAAAAAGAGGGTTGAGTGCAAAGTATCTATTGGAAACATTTTCACTTTCAGTGAAAAGTGAATATGGAAAGCCTATTAATGTAGATTTCAGTTCCCATAATCTACTCTGCAATATCATGTGGGTTATCAGATTCAAATATCATGAAAAGCAGTGAATACCTGGGGGAAGCAGGCAGACAGGATGGAGCCAACTCACTCTCAGTCACCAACTTCTGAGTATGAGAGATTCTTCTATGTCCTGAAAATCTGGACTGGTTCACTTAGATCACTGCAGAAAATAAACCTCACTTTCACTTTCAGAAAGAGAAAACTCCTTTTTTTTAAAAAAAATAAAAATAAAATATTTGCAGATAGATAGGAGATGTTTTATTTTACATAGTAGGTAAGACTTACAACAAAACACCTTTGTTTCTCAAACATATGTACGTATTTCTGTTGAATGAGTACAGCTGAATTCAGAAGTGATACAGCAGGTAAAAGTGAAGAGTAATGCAAAAAGCTTGTTTTACAGTCAACTCTGTTTTGTTTACTCAGAAGATGAGATACTGAAAGTAATGGAAACAATTCAGTCAGTTCAATAATTTTTCATTATAAACCTCCTTCTTTGAGGTAGTTGGTGTCTCATTTGTTTTTCCCCCCAAAAAACGGTTCATGGGTGGCTTGATTCTGCTGAATCAGGATCATGATGTTTTCATAAATACACAGAGCCACTCAGGTCTGTAATTAGCAATGCTAAACCACCTTTGAGCTAAACCAGCCTACAGAGAGCCTCTACTTTTGCATGGTTTACCTGTGAACTTGCCAGTGCACCCACAACTAGTGGAGAATCACCTTAGACTTGTGTCTACTACTCTACTCTCTCCTTCAGACCTCCTGCGCTTGTATCAAACTTAACTCACATAATAAACAGATGGGGGAAAGCACAATATATAGGAGGTGCTTTAGCTTACTCAACTCCTTTCAGCTACTTTGTATGAGAGTTATATTGTGTTGCATTGCCTTTCACATTATGAAGAGTAAAGTATGAAACAGTGAGGGAATTCAAGTGAATATTATGTGATCTATCTTACAGCACCTTACATATCACTTCTGAATTTGGCTTGCAGGCCCACTGTCTGAGAAAAGAGAAGACATGCACAACAGCCAGCAAATGAAACAATTGTTTAACATCGGGGAAAATATTAAGGGAGACAGTGTTGTAATGTGAATAGGTATAGAATGGTAACTTGTTAGGAAATAGAAAAATAGCCTCAGATTTAAGTGAGTTAGCAGATATGTAAATATGACATGCAGCTGAGGTGGATCTTTAATCCTGCACTTTAAGGTAAGGGCATATTAAATTATCATTGCTCGAAATTACTAATTTGGTGAAATGACACTTACAGAACTCAGCCGTCTTCCTCCAAACCTGGACCACATGGAGATGTTGCTGCTGAAGCTCCTCAAATGCCAGCTGATGATTTGAGGCAGGCTGCACGTGGTCAGCCTGAAGACCAACAAACATGACATTCACCTACCTGCTTTTACCAGAGCTAGCTGTAGAGTACTCACACTATTCAAATGGTTGTCATCCTGGCTGGTTTGCATGGCAGTTTGGAATACTCAAAAATAATCTGACATGAAACCTAGAGTTATCACTTCCACTTATTACAGCTAGAAGAATTCAGTGTGCATGAACAGGAGTATATATACTGGAAAAATATGCCATGTTATTCAATAACATTCAGTGATCTTCAGAGAGTATTGTCAATCTAATACAATATCACTAAATAATTCAGCAACATACATCAGTAAAGAGAAGTGCAATTTTTAATAGTAAAACAATTTAATTAATAAAAACATTTTTGCTACCAAAAGTAATTTTATTCTACAGAAATTTGAAGAGTTCTATCTTTTAAAAAATTACAATAGATTAAATCGATTATTTATGTTGGTGTGACTGAAATTGTCTCTTTCTAAAAGTTTAATTTGCCATTCAACCCAAACCACGTTTTTGTGAAAAAATGTGCAAATAAACAGTTGGAAAGCATGCATCCTGCATAGTAAATTGCATGTCAAGGATTTCACACATATCTGGAGTGCTCAACTTTAAAGGTAAAGGAAAAATATGAATTACTAGGAAATTTAATGAGTATACTCCAAGTATCCATTCTAGTTTAATGGTAATAGGCTTGACTTTTAGCAAAATCAAAGAAACACACTGTCAAAAAACAGGTCATTTGGCATCTCTTGCTAAGTTTATCAAATTAATGAATGAGGATTACTACGAAAGGTATATTAATGCAATAAAATAATACAGCTTACTGCCAAAAGTTTCTTGCAAGTTACTGCGGGAATACATAACTGTAAGAAACTGCAGTAGCCCTTATCTACTAATACTATTTGAAATCTGACAAGTATACTGCACATATTTGTCAGCCCAAATTGCCATTGTAAATTAGAGATGGAATATAAGTAGCAGCTGGACATCAGCTTACTAAAAGGTCTTATTCGTCTACTGAGATTGCTTTGTGTTCATTTATTATTATGACGTGTTTCATATAGCCAGTCAATCAGTTTGGGTTGCCTTGATTTATCGAAAACTTAAGTACTGGGTTCTTTTTCTATTTTTTCTCTTTTACTTTTGCTGTTAAAACTCTTTAGTGTTCCTAGTGTAGCCTATTTTTCTCCTGCTCATATTCCTTAAGACTTGGTACGATATTCCTTAAGACTTGGTATGCAATGTTTTCTGGTTATACCTGAAATATCAGTTTTGGGATTAAGATGTCTAAGAAAGAAGCTTTGTAAGTACTTCTAATCACTGGACAATGTTGTGAATCATAAACGTTACTTGACTTTCAGGGAATTCACTGAGTATGGTCAATTCAGGTTAAAGAGGGAGACCATATTAAGATTGACTTTATTATGGTGTCTCTTCTTCTCTTAAAAAATAAAAATTCACTTTTTTACCTATTTCTACTCAAACTTTTTTTATTCTTTACTGATTTGATTCTTGGGTCTGACACTCATCCTCCAAATTCAAATGATGCATGGAAATTATTAAACCCAAGATGGTGCATTTTAGAAAAAAAGAGGGTTTGAAATAAGCAAAAGCTGGGTAGATAAATTTGAATGGCAAACCAAACAAAGATAAATATTTTGACACTCTAAATACTTAATTCCACCTAAAGATAAGTAATAAATAAAGTGAACCAGAAAAACTCATGAAGGAAAAGACGTAAAAAAGAAACAGATGCCAGAACTTAGTTCCAAAAGTCTAGGATGTTTTACGGTCATATCTGTGTATATAGGCATATTATTAGGAAGTGATTCGATGATGCAAGCAGCAGTTCTCAGACAGACCTTACAATGAGATAGCCAGTGTAGGCTAAGGTAAGGTTTGACCTTAAATGGCATATATCCACCCACTGAATGTCTGTATGTGTATTGTTTGAAGCTGTCCAAAGAACTGGTTTTTGGCTTGGACTTTTATGTATCCATCAGAGGTTTGAGCACAATTGGTGTGCATCTGTAGTGCAGCTTCTGGTTGATTTTTCTCTGGTAGGAGTCCAGTTCCCAAGTATAAAAACTACTTGAACTTGAGCAACCTATAGTAAGAGTGCATGGTTGCCTCAAAACCATATTACTGCATGGGGTCAAAATGCAGCTGGTGTTAAGTATCTGACAACTGCAGTTTGTTGGAGGATTAATTGTACCTTGGTACCTTGTTGAAGCTTCAGTGGACTGATTGTCATGTGAATGGCAAAGGAATATTTCTTGACTTGATTTATTTGCTGAAATTTGAATCCATACTTTTACTCTGCAGCATGGATCTGTTAAACATTTTAAGAAACCCTCTGCAACACAAATCAATCCAGCCTGAATAATTCATATCTGGAATAGTTTTAAATTTGTAAACAAACAGAAGCTTTTTTAAAAAAGAGGTGCCAACAGTGGTCAAGGAAACTTACCCATAAACATAATTTTTAGATATATATCGGTATCCATATGCAGTATGTATGCCTATTACACTTTCTTGCTGAGAAATTTACTAACTTCACAGAAAAATCCTAAATTAAAGGTACTGAAAAGGTATAATTCTGACAATTAACCATACCACAGTCTGTGGTTGAGACAGCTTGTCTCAGCTTAGCACCCAGGTGTAGGCTAGATATTAACATCAGCACCAACTTTATGTAGAAACAAAGCTTGCAAACATATTAGAGTTTCCAGAGACCAACACTGAAATAGCCACTCATTTTTTGGATGACATTTATTCAGTTTGTAAGGCAATATAAGAAATGTTTTCATAGCTATCACAGCCTGGATAGTACTTTGTCTGAGTCAATTATCTTTTCCCCATTCTTACAGCTTGGATCTGCAGTCGTCACTACCGCTGTGGGACTTGGTCCTCTGCAGATAGGGCATAAAAGAAGACAAAAGATTTCTGATTATTGCTTTAGTGAACAGCAGTAGGTGAGCTGGGAGATACAGTACAGCTATTGAGCTCCTGAGCAGAGAAAAAACCTGTCCTGCAATATGTGAGTGTGCTGATCTGAATATATTGATTTCTCTTGCAAATGCATCATAGAGAAAAAGTCATAACATTTCTTCTGAAATGCTTTAGAATATCATTAATAATGGAAGTAATTTTTTCTTAATGGAGAAGATGACATAATAATATATGACAGTAATATAAAAATATTATAAATTAACACACAAAATGCTTTTATACATTTTAGGCATCCCATGGTAGAAGACCTGATGTCAGTATTCATCTGTGACTTGCAGTGCTGTTGGGCAATTATGCTTTTTGTACTTTAATAATGCTCAGTGTGCTCCCAAAGGATCAGTGGTGGAACCCTAATTGATTTTAAAGGAGGAGATCATGACTGACTAAACACTTTTGAGTATTCATTCAGGCTTCCTTTGAATTTGGTTCTCATATTCAAGAACTGTAGGCATATTGCTTTAATACTTCATATATAAATCACTTTGAGGTGATACATGAAGCAATGAAAAAATAACAGAGAAACATCAATCAATTGCACTTATTTGCTTTCACTCATGTTAAAAAAAGCAAGAGTTTTCAATGTAAAACAAGTTAATATAAAAATTTAGAAGAAAGTAAATCTGTATGGAACTCATTAACACAAGATAGGAGTTAGGACTACAGCCTAAGAAATTAAAAAATCATATTCCAACATCACATAAATGAAAAAAGCATTCTCCTAGTACTTTTAGGATAAAAGTTTAAGGGCTATCAATCAAGTTTCAGAACACAACTTGTTCAATAATTAGGGTCAGGAAGAAATGTTTCCTTTGGTTTCCTCTGGAAGTGTAGCATTTCTAATGGGGACCATGCTCATTCAAAAGCAATTTAAAGTTTTTACAGTGAGGTCACTGTTTAAAACATCTAGGAAAAGATGGGCTAAGAAACATAAATTAGTAATTTGTAATAGTTTCTGGTATTTTATTTTCTTTCATTAGAAGCATGAGGAGGATGATAGTTGGATAGAATATTTTATGAATGTATAAAACAAGAACAATCGGAAAATGAAGCTGTAATATGCAAGTGTGAATAGTTTTTCGCTCTTTTATTTAACAGCTTGGAGAAGCTTAGTTTTTCTCTATTGATCACTGGCTATTTATTCAGTGTATATCAGGTCTAAACATGTGAAAGAAAGCTTAAGTACTGAGCTTGTTTGAATTTAAATACATGGTGGTAGCACGTGAGCATGAATTTCCTTTTGAGCTCTTTGCAGTTGTAGAGGTATCCTGCTGACTGCAACATATCAGGTAGAACTCCAGAAATCCATGAATAAAATTGGCAGGCTGCCTGTCTCATCTTTCCTGGGGGTAGAGATGGTTGCCATATTTCATTCGTTGCTTTCTCTTACGTGTATGGGACTTTTACAGCCCCTTTCAAAGTTACCTCTTCCTATTAAACATATAAACCCATCTATCTAAATTTTAATTTCTTTGGAGCTCTTACTTTGACACACAGCTTCCTGCTGCTGTCTTGTTTGTCTAACGTTAAGAATTGCTGATTTATTCTGAGTTTCAAGTATGGCAGGAAGTTAATTGAGCTTGCTTTTCTGCTCAGAAGCTGAAGATGGTTTTCTGCTAATTATTCTTTTAGCCATATAACTTTTTAGCACCTTATAATTCTTACTCAAGGAGAAGAGATAGGGAAAGAAAGTTAATGCCCTTATGTATCTTCAAATAGCATCTTTATTGCTTGTGATGGCCACTTTTATTTTGGGACACTTTATTTCAAAAAAGTTTAGGAAAAAATCTTCTAAAATATTTGAGGTAAGAACTAAGACCACCATTACCTTTCATGTATCAGCTTTTTTTCTTAATAATTCACTTCATATAAGATCACCTGAATAATATTGTTTTGGAGATTGGAAGTTGTTAAGCTGTAAAACTTAATTTGTTTACTGAGAAAAAGTTTAATAGTAGCAAGTGAAAGGCCATTTAATAGATTTAAGAGACAGAAAGTTTGCATCTGTATCTGATTGTATCCTTCTGCATGAATTTATGATGCTAGTTATTTTAATAAAATTCAATGAGAATTCTGCATATCAAGTTACTTTCATTCAAGCACACAGCAACAAAGCTATGACAGTTGTCTCTATAATGTTAATGGAGATCTTCAAGACAAACAACCATTTTAAGCTGAAAAATGGCAATGTAAATGAAAAATAGATATAATATTGTAAATATAAGGCAACATATATACAAGCTGAACCTTTGGAAAATGTATCATTAACATAAATTCCCCCCTATCCGACCAGCATTATTGTTTTTAGTATTTTGAGAGCAATAAGTTATAGGCCTAAATAGGTAATTTTTTGACTGGATGCTCAGATCAGAGCCAGTTCCAATATAGCTGAATTTGTATGATGTAATAAAATAACTCATCTGTTAGATGTGTAAAGTACCTGCATGGGGGTGTCTTCCTGATTTATATTTGTTTCCTTTGTGTAAACCAAGCTTACAAAGTGCTTTTATAAATGAAGTTACTTCATTCTGATTATACTGCATTTCTTACATTATATACGTTATAACTGCCCTCAGCTAGACTTTTATGGCATGAGGCAAAACAAATTCACAGATAGAAAATTAGACTTTCAGATGGCCTTAGAGCTTATAGGATATTTAAAGTGATGAGTTCAAGACCTACTGAAGTAGAAAACTTGCTGTTTTGTTAGAGTAGTGATCAGATGCAATCACACATGATTGCAATGAAGGTATTCAAATGAAACCTGCAGAACAGATTTAGTTACTAAGATGGTAAATTTCTACTTGATATTATAGAAATTACTATTATAAGTTTTTGGGAAATCCCCCAATGAGGTTTTTTTAAACTCAATTTGCATTGCATATGCTTTATATTATCATTTATCTATATGAAACAATTTAGACCCCAGTTTGAAACTGATTAGCCTTAAATAAATACATATACATGTATTCTTTTCTATACTAATAAGCACCCACATTTGCACTAAAGCTTTTTTTCCATGAATCTGGTTTTCAGGGTATAACTTTCCTCAGCTCTCCAGGATATCTATAAAGATGCTTTGATTAGTTCAATCTGGTCATTCTTCAAATTCTGAATAGCAGCAGATGTCAGATGTTTTACCATTGGAGAAAAATTTGGTGACATATAGTCTGCATTTGTTTGGAATTTATCTTACTCTGAATCCACACATTCACCTGTACCAGAACAGGAACCATCACAAACAGTACATAAATAGATAGAAATTACCCCTATGTTGAAAATAGGAATGATTCAAAATTTCATTTTTCAGAAGAAAAAAAAAACCCCAAACAAACAAAAAAACTAATGCCACCCCCCACCTTGCTTTCCACTGTTGCTTTTTTTTAAAAAAAGTCTTTAATTTTTAATTTGATCAGAAACAGTAATAAACGTATAATATTCGAGAGAGTGGTTCCCAAATTTTGTTGAAATTTATGCATTAACATTTCTTAAAGAACTACAATATTTATTCCTTATTGAATTCATACTAATAGGACCATAGTATGAAATTTGGGATGGGAGAGAATATTGTGGTGGAAAAGTGAGAAAAATCAGGGGTTGAGATAAAGACAGTTTAATAGGAAAAGCAGAAGCTGTGCATGCAATCAAAGTAAAACAAGGAATTCATTCTGTACTTCCTGGCAGGCAGGTGCCCAGCCATCTCCAAGACAGCTGGCCTCTGTCATGCATTACAATGACTCGGGAAGACAAACACCATCACTCCAAATATCCCCCTTTCCTTCTTCTTCCCCCAGCTTTATATGCTGACCATGATGTCATATGGTATGGAATATCCCTTTGGTCAGCTGTGGTCAGCTGTCCTGGCTGTGTTTCATACCAACTCCTTGTGTACCCCCAGCCTACTCACTGGTGTGAGAAGCAGAAAAAGCTTGACTCTGTGAGCACTGCTCTTCAATGGCTAAAACATCCCTGTATTAATAATACGATTTCCAGCAAAAATCCAAACCATAGAGTTTTACCAGTTACTATGAAGAAAATTAATTCTACCCCAGACAAAACCAGCACAATAATCACAACAACAACAAAAAAAAAGATTTCTAAAATTATTTTCCTCTACATTAACTTTGTGAGAATATTAAAAAATAGGAACATGATGCAATCTCTTCTAGTGCACCAGCTAGGGCAAGATTAAGCAGATTCTAGCTAGTTGCCTGAGACTGCACATGCACAAAAACATTGATGCCAACAGGTTGCCACAGGTGTCAATGGAAACGTAATCAGAAGACAGGGGAGCTGCACATTTTTAATTGAGGTATAATTTGCTGTGCAGAATCTTTATTATTCTATTAAAGGAAGGAATCAAATCGGCTTTCAGGTTGAGTTTGTGTGGCTGGCAGGTTTGGTTTTGTTTTTAATATTCATTGCTAGCAGTTTTAATATCAGAATCACTGAGGCATAATGAACAGAAAATTAAGTACTCACTCTCAAGGTAGGGCTGCATTTTAAAGAAACCTGCCCTGTGTCTGAGGGAAATTACAGTAAATTTCATTACGCAAAAACCCTCCTTGAGTAAAACATCTGCAAGTTTAAAAAGAGAAAGAGAGATCTTGTGTTATAGGAAAGAACTGCTCTTTTATAAATCAGTCATGTGTGAAGGAAATAATATCACTACTTCAGCTTTTAATTCAGTTTACTGATATCTCTGCCTTATTGTGCAGCTTTCATTGTGCAACTAATTGTGTGCCCCAGTCCTTCTAGCCTCCTGGTGCAAGGGAGCTTTCGAATGTCTGGGATGGGACATGAAAAACTAGT
Source organism: Bolborhynchus lineola (assembly GCA_025448015.1). Lineage (NCBI taxonomy): Eukaryota > Metazoa > Chordata > Aves > Psittaciformes > Psittacidae > Bolborhynchus > Bolborhynchus lineola. The sequence continues at coordinate 35,491 of JAOEHX010022723.1, forward strand.
TGGTTTACTTACTCGGTTGTACTTACAGGTACTCTGTTTACACCTGGTTGAGAAAATGCATTTATCGCTTAAATATTTATGAACTGCTGTGATGAATTCTGAATTTGATCCTGGACTCATCTAATCCAGTCTGTTTTTTGACTACATACAGTAGAGGAGACAAAATACCTGAAAGGTAGGGACGGTATAATCTGGTTTGTGAAAGATTCAGACCAAATTCCAGTGCTTAGAGGTTACTGTTGACGGATGAAGTTTGTTTTTTAAAAAAAGTCTCAGTTTTCATAAGTCTGAGTGTGATATCCTTTGCAGTCAAAAGAGAATTTAATTAAATTACAGGAATATGATCAATATCAGAAACATTTATTTTGAAACTAGTTCTCTTAATACAAGGAGAATAAAAGTCTCACTCTTCTGTTTTTTCCCTGATGCAAACTGAAATTTTAGTCACAAGTTCTCCTGTGGGTTATATTAATCAGATTAGAAGAGACACAGCAAAGGAGTGAAAGAAATAAATCCAGATTTACTTTGTTGACATTGATGTAATGATTTCTGACCAGCTCTTTACCCTCTCCATATTACAATTACAGGTAAAATTGTATGTAACCTTCTTACAGTAATAATTGTCTTCTCTGTGAATTATTTTCTGTAGTGAATGTAACATAAAGACCTCAATTTATAAAGGCCATATGTCAGATTGATTCTTACTAAACAGAATTAGTTCTCTGTTACGCAGTGTGCAACTGCGACTGAGATGGAAATTTGCTTTTTGGTGCTAGGGTAAAGGCAGCTATCACAAAGACATGGAGAGGAAAGTTTAGAAAGTGTTCGCTTTTGTGTTGCATCTGAAGACTTTTTCCTTTAAAGAAAAATAATATTGTGTGAGCTGAAAATTATTTAAGAAGCAACCTGCCCTTAATTTTGTTCTGTTTTTTCTATTTTTACCTTTTTCTATTTTAAAATATTTGTTCCTTTTCCTTCATTTCCTTTTCCTTTCCTTCTGTCTTCCTTTTCCTTTTCTCTTCCTCTCCCTTTTCCTTTTTCTGTTTTCTATTTTCTTTCCTCTTTTTGTTTTTCACTGTTTCTCCCACAGCATAAAACTATTATCTGCTGCATGGTAGAATTCCAGTTGATAACTGAGGGGCTCCTAGGTATTATATTACAGGTAAGAATATCAATGTTTTTGGAACCATGAGGAAATTATTTCTGATTAACGTTCACTCTTGGATAGTCTATCTTCTTAGTGGTATGTTTCCTCAAGAAACTTAATTTAGTCAAAGTCTGCAAAAGCACTAGTGAGAGGCAAGGGAAGGCAGGTCAGAGCGCTGTGTGCCAGGGCTGAGTGGCAGCGGAAGTCAGGGGTAGGGAGAGTGCCTTGAAGCGGACCCCAGCAGATTACATAGCCTGCAGCTGTACTGCCATACTGTAGCCTCTGGCTCCTCTCTGTTACCCTATATTCCAGATGCATTTAATCGGTAGATCAAATATCTTCTGATTCAGTGGTATCAGTGACACACTGTGGTAGATGTAGGTCAGCCAAAGATCAGCCCATATTGTATAGTATGTGAAGCCACAAGGAACAGAAAAAAAAACATAGAATTCTACACGAGATGTATCTCATACTAGCTAACAGCTTTTCATAGATCTTAGATGTGGATGCAATTTCTCCACTAAATATAGTACAGATTATTCCCTTTATGCAAAAATAAAAAACAGGATTTGTAGAAAAGGGTGACTACACTTTGGAGGTTTTAGAATATGAGGAGTACACCCAATCTAATAAGAGTGGTTGCAACTTTAGGAGTTTCCTCTGACTCAACAGAACAGCAAACTACATCCAGTTCAAACTACAGTGTAAATACTAACAAATGACTAGCCTAGCAGATAAAGAAAAAGCAGTAGATATTGTTTATGTGTACCTTAGTAAGGCCTTTGATACTGTCTCCTATAAATACCTCAAAGACAAGCTGTTGATATATGGGCTGGATGTATAGACAATAAGGTGGAATGAAAACTATCCAAATGGCCCAGAGGGTAGTTATCAGTGGCAAAAGGTCTAACTGAAGGCTACTAGCTAGCGATGTAACCCAAGGATCCAGTCTTGTTCAATGTCTTCATTAATGATCTGGATGATGAGGCAGAGCATATCTTCAGTAAATTTGCTGATGACACAAAACTAGGAAGAGCGGCTGCTACACCAGAGAGTCATGCTGCCTGCCACCCAAAGAGACTGTGACAGGATGACAGCAATCTGAAGGAGTTCAATAAGAGGATGTACAAAGTCTTGCACCTGGGGAGGAACAACACCACATACCAGTATATGCTAGGGGCAGATTGTCAAGTAAGCAGCTTGGCAGAAAGGGACCTGAGGATCATGGTGGACACCAGGTTGAACATAAGCCTTCAATGTATCCTTATTTCTAAAGTGGCTAATGGTATCCTGGCATTCCAGTTCACAACAGATTCAGTATCTAAGAATGCCAGTGTTCAAGGCCAAGTTGGGCAGAGGCATGGGCTACATGATCTAGGCTGAGGCATCCCTGCTTATGGTAGGGGAATTGGAAATAGATGATCTTAAGGTTCTTTCCAACTCTAACTATTCTGTGATTCTATGATTCTATGATGTAAATTGGCAAGGTATGATTTTCTCAGTTTCATCATGTTTATCATTGTTTACCTTAGCAGCATTTCCACCAAGAATTATTTGTGTGCTTCTTCTAATATATGTCTTAATTATATTTACCCTTCTTATGCATTGCTGCTTCATACTTTACGAAGGCCAAAGTGCATGAGAATTTGTCTCAAAATTTGCTGTCTGTACTTATGTCTGTATGAGGGGGAGGAAAACCCTTCTAGTTCAATCAACCAAACTTACTTGTAAGAATAAATGGCTAAGAGCAGTAATAGTAGAAAGATGGAAAAATCTCTGTAGGAGCACTTCAAGGTCATCTCATCCACTCTTTTCATACAAGACAGGATTCCTTACATTTGTATAATTCCTAGTGTATATTTGCTTAATCCCTTTTTAAAGCCCTCAGTCACATATATATATGCATGAAGTCACTCAGTCAATTATTCTTATGTTTTACTTTTCTTACCTTTAGAATATATTTTAAAATGTTCAATCTTTTTTGATGCAATTAAGCCCATTATTTCCTTGCATATATGGTAAACACAAGAAACATAACTTCTATGGCCTTTGAAGCCATATTTCTTTAATTGTAAACTTTGCTTCCTTAGGATAAATATTTCTTTCCAATTATTTCATAGGGACAATGTTTGTTCTTTTTTAATTAGGTTGTTTTTTGCTTGGTTGTTGTTTGGTTTTGAGTTTGTTGTTTTGGCTGGTTTGTTTGTTTTTACCTGGACTGCACTTCAGCATATAGCATCTTAAAGCTCACTGTCCTAAAGTGAATAAAATACTCCAGTTGGGAACCTACCTTGGGGAATGGAGAAAAATTTCATGAGTTTTCCAGGAAAAGTTCCCCTTTCTGTCTATTGGAAGACATAGCTGTACTGCAGTCATTAGCATTATTTTGATTTACCACAAGTACATTCTGGCCAATAATCAATTTAAATGATTTAAAACATTTCCAAAATGTGCTGTTGCTGCTCCAGATCATTTTATACCCTTGTAGTAACAACAAAGAAATGCTGAGAGGACTTTCAAGCTTCTTACAACTCCTTTCAAAGCTTCAAGTTGTGTGTTTGACCAAGTCGCCTCTACTGACTTGGCATTCTTAGTATTGTACAGCTGGTTATTGATTTTTTGGTCTTAGCAGATGTTATAAGACACTTTTTTTCTCTCTGTTTCTAGTGTGTAATGAATTTCTGAGCTTAATCTGAAAGGAAATATCACACCAAATCCTCTTGGTTTGAATGATGAGATTGAGGACTGAATTTGAATCGAAAGCTGCAATATGGAGTCACTTCTCAGCTGTCAGCTGGAATTGCAGTCAGCTGTCACAGGAACAGTTTTATACATCAGGATAGAGTTAAAAACAGGGTATTTCCTGAAAAGCAGAGCTAATGAATTCTCCATGAACAAAAGAGTTTCAAATGTCCAATGACTTTTCAAGGTCATGTCTGCAAACCTAGGGAGTCTCTTACTGCTTTTTTACTCCACCATTTTTTACATGATTTCACCACTGATGACTCCAAATGATCCACAGATGTCACAGGTTCCAGTGATAGCCACGCATACATAATATTTCCTCTTCCCAATTGCGAAGCTGACATCACTTTACTCTGGGGGGGTGGTGTGTGCGAGGAAAACCTCTGCCTCACCCCACAGCTATCCCAATGCTGCAGGCATATTATATAATTTTATTAGCTCCACATAAACCACTGAGAGGGCATAAATCTACTATATGAATATCAAATGGGCTTCAGGTGAAGCGTATGTTTATGCAGTGTAAATGACTCGTATTTACAGATGCGTCTCATGCAATTACATATGTCAGGCTGGCGAAATGTAGCTGACATTGGAAGTCTTGATGACGTAACCAAGATGAAGTCAGTACAAATGCATGCAGTTTATGTGCCACTGGAGGCCTCCTACACAAGTGCAAACAGGTGGGAGTTATTTTTATTACAGTTTTGATCAGCTTTGGATGGAGTAAACATGCGAGATTTTAAATAACTCGGTGATCTATGTGCTCTGAGCTTGACTGTGATTATTGATAGTCATTTCAGTGGAATGGCTAAGCAAATTAATGGATACTCTGGGGTGGGATTCATCTAAGTGAGTATGTGTTTTGAGAATACAGGCATCTACAACAAAGCAGCTCACCTCAATCTCCCTTCAGAGTGAGCCAGTGTAGTGCTGTATTCATTGTAGCCAGAAGTGGACATTTCCATTCAGCGTGAAGTATTTCATCCAAACACCTTTGGATCTATTGGTTAAGTCTCCACTGGATACAACAGGCCCTGGACAGCAGTCTCAGGTGTAGATGTTTACACTGAGATATCTCAGGCCTTGCATGAATTCTGTTTGAAGTAGATACAGATTAACTTGGCCACTCATTTTGACTTCATTAAGATACTTAAGTTTTAAAAAACAAAATGTTTCAGGAGGGCAGAGGAAACCAGAGCTGACAGAATGAGTTGTATTTAGATGATGACGGGTCATGGAGTCCATTTCATGGGTGTCTGGATTTGGTGCTGATGTTAAACTGGTATATCATCTGACTGTGTGTGTGTGTGGATGGCTAACCCTCATTTTGCCCTTCTGAAAGAAATGACCTCCACTTTGATGGCTAGAGCAAAACAGGAATGACCAGTGAGACTACCTGACTTCTCACTGCAAGTTGCTACAGGAGCTACTGATGACAGATGTATATTAATTACACTTTTGTTGTCAAAAATTACAATGGTGATGGAAACTGCTTTTGTGGGCTTGGATTCTGGGATTTTCAGTAGGCAACTTGACTGGCTGCTGCTATGCTCAATTGATACCATGGCAGAAGGAAAGTTCCAGATTCCCTTCTTTTTTTGATTAATAAGTGCCAGACCACAGAGTACTGCATGAGATTGAGACTGTTCCTTGCCTAACTCAAAGCCTAAGCATGGGTGCAGGGAAAAAGTTGAATATAGATTTGTGAGAAAGCATCAGAGGATTTTGGTGGTTTTCTTACGGATCTGCAACACAGGTGTGTTTTCATGGTGTATATAAATACATAAAGCAACTCTTGTGACTAGCCTGGTCTAAAGAAGCAGTGAGGGACCTAATTAGTAACTAATGCTCATAGTGACATAAATGGGGTAGAGGAAAGGCAAACCGTGTATAAATAAATATCATATCAGGACTGAGTTCATAGTGCTAAGCATCTGGGTTATGGAGGTAGATTTGTATCAGATTGCACAGGGAGGATACACTTGAATGCGACAGAAACAAAGACTAAAACTGCTTGCCTGGAAGCTGGTGAGTTGCAAGGATTGATGTCCATTATGTCTTACAAATTGTC
>JAOEHX010022727.1:4477-17056 GCA_025448015.1 Bolborhynchus lineola
GTTCAAAATGCAGCCAATCATTGAGCTGTTGCTGGCACTCGGTTAAGTGCTACTAAACAATCAAGTGTTATGGAATGTTATCTAGTGTTCTAGTGTTCTGAAACTTTTCTACAAAAGGCGACACTTGCTCACAATAAAGGGTTCAACGTTTGATCACATTGATCGTTGTCACATTGTTGCTGATCCCCCGCAAAGACTTGTATACAGAAATTAAAAAAAAAAAAAAAAAAAAAAAAAAATCCCAGTCCTCCAAATACACAAAAGGACACTAGCAGGTGGTAGAAACCCAAAAACCTAGTAATTGCAATTGAGTGTCATCTTGGAGCCATGAGACCTATGAGATAGATTTGAGTTCTACAGGTTGAATCAAGGGGACCAGCTCTCACAATCTCCGTTCAGACTGAGGGGGTTTACTACCTGCAATGTGGGTCTTCTTAAGAGATAAAAGGGAAAAGCCTTTTTGTATTTCACAAGGGTTATTTTGGGATGATGTCGTGGTTTAAGCCTCTCAGCCATACAGTTTGCTTACTCACTCCCTCCTCTTTCTTCCCTCCCGCTCCCAGAGGGATGGGAAAAAGAATCAAAAGAATGCAACTCCCACAGGTTGAGATAAGAACAGTTCAGTAACTAAGGTATAACACAAATCACTACTGCTACCACCAATAATAATAATGACAAAAGAAATACAAGGGAAGAGAATACAATTGCTCACCACCTACACCAGCCTGACCAAGAAGTGCACCCCCCGACCTTCTGGGTCTCTGCCCTCTGTACATGTCCTCATGACGTGCTGTGGTATGGAATACCTCTTTGGTCAGTTTGGGTCAGGTGTCCTGTTTCTGCTTTCTCCATGCTTCCCCTCCTCCCTGGCCGAGCATGACAGTCAGAAAGTCCCTGGCCAGACCAAAACATTCTAAGGAGTAACTGAAAACACTGGTGCTATCAGTTCTGTTCCCAGGCCAAAAGTCAAAGACACAGCTCTGCACTGGCTACCAAGGAGAAAAATGGCTGCTACTGCTGAACCCATGATAGATGCTTGGAGGGTGATCCAGAGGTGGGGAGAAGAAGGGATCAAAGTGGTTTGAGGAGGGGCACACATGGTGAAGCAGATGGATAAGAAGACAAAAGGGACTGGGTTGCATGTAAATGTTGCTGTTCAGAATGGTTCCCTGACCATGCCTGGACCTTTCACGACAGCCTGTTCTCCATTATTAACTGTTTTCCCAGAAGAGAGGATCTCTTTTCTGTATGTGCATGCATGTATAGAGGTCTGAGTGCCAGCAACAGGAATCAAACCATGGATGGGGGGACCTACATGTTTGTGGTGCCAGAGACCAGATTATCTGCATACTGTATAGGCAGGATAGTGTACAATCATTAGTAAAAATCAAGCTGTGTATCTGGCAAGTAAGATAAGAAGCTTAGGAGCCATTGTATTGAAGTGGCTGTAAATCTGAGCTGGATACTGGAGAGAACAGTCTGGGAATTTCCTATCAGACTATCCAGGAGATCCAAATCAGACCACTGGTCTGCTTGTGTATGTGCGTCTTTGTGCTTGATGCATCTGCAGATGATAAGGTGCATGTATGGAAAACATCCTTTTTGAATCTAAAAGTTTATGCATGCTATGCAGAGAAATTGAAAGAATATGATTTCTGCAGTTGCTGTCAGTCTCCAGCTGTGAAATAGAAGTTTTCCTAGTATTAGAAATGGAATGCTGAATTCTATGTGTATGTATGTATACTGCATATGCATTCCATCAGGACAAAAAATACAGTTTTTTACATCATTTATCATATTCAAAGCTATATACCTCAGTATGCTAAGGTGGCTCTTTGAGAGAATATTCTGTTTCACCAAATAAAGGCAAAAGCCAGACCTCAGGCTGCTCATAGCTGGTCACCCACAGTGTTGGCTAAACTGGATGTCTAACTGTTAGACTGCTAAAGTGGATAATACCTTGGTGTAAGGTAGATTATACCTTTGTATATGCTTTCCTTTATTTTTGTTCACACATTTCTTACTATCAATTCAAGGTTTATGGACTAGTGAATAGTAAAGAATTCTTTTAATATTCAGAAAATTTGTACATGCTTTCTATAATTACGTGAACATAAATATATGCAATAGTTAATACTGACGTTCTAAAATTACTGTACTGACAAAAATATTCTAATTGGGTTTTTTTCTTAGTGTCAGATTTGATTTCTGAAGTACCTTCTGAGGGATCAAAAGCATATACTTAATTCTGTGATTGTCTTCCTTCTGAATCAGGTATCTGTACCCTAATTCTGTTTAAAGATCCATAAATCCTAAGAATACTTTCTTAAAATCTGTGTCTTAAATAATATCAGTCCTCTGGAGTCATAATTACCTGGTAGAGTGCTGGGCAAAAGATTCATAACAAGAAAAGAGATGAAGAATACCCTGCAGATTTTCAGGATAAGAACTGCCAAAGTCAAACAATGTGCTTATTTTCTTTGTGTTTCCAGGAAGGGGGTGAAAAGGGTGGAGTATTTGTCTTTTTTCTTTTATAGTATCTTTGCACTGTAAATTTGCATAAAGCTTTGATGTGACTTTAGTGAACTGTGATGATGTGTATTTGCATTACAGAGTATTTGCAATATTAAAATTATTGAAAGACTTGCTATAAAAAAAAAAGATTTTTATTATGTGTTTGTCACAACATTATTTAACACATAAATAATTCATTCTACTACGTGTAGGGACAGATGCAGCACGCATCTGAAGAATGCATAGCTAGCAAATACATCATTTAATATAAGAATATTCACTTCACTGATTGGCACAAAAGAAGACTTACTTTTTTTGTCTTTTTTGCTGGTATCAGTAATATGATCGCTGCGTTCCTACGATGATATCAGACAGGAAGTGAAAACGCAAAGATGCGCAAGGAGAGGATAAGGAGAGAGATAGTGCAGTTGTTTGTTTCTTTGTTTACTTGTTCTTCCAAAATCTTTTAACAAAGAATTTGGGGATTGTCTTACTGTGAGTTTATTCAGAATTTTCAAGATGTGTTTTAAGCAAATAGAGGAAATATAATTTTAAAAAATGAGAAAAAAAAAAAAAATCTACTTTGCCATAGAAATTAAAAAAACTCTAGCGCTTAAAAGCATTATAGGCTTTTTTTTTTTTTTTTTTTTAACAAGACCACAAATAATAATAATTTTACAATAAAATACTTATTTTAATGAGATGCAATTCTATAAAGTATGTGACCTTATATATTTTAGATACGTACATACACATATGCATGCATAGCAATGCTTGCTTATAACTGTGTGTATATGTATAAATATTTAGAAACAGCTTAATAGAAGCATAGTTGAGTGCAGGACATTAGACCATATTATCACTCCGAATCCATATCTCCTTAAAAATACAAAAATTGATCAGTTCTTGAATCATAAGATAATTCTGTTTGGAAGGGATTCTGTGAGTTATTGTAGTCTAAACTGCTCTCCAAAGCAGGATATTCAGTCATGTAACAGCCATTACCCCAGAACTGCCAATGCCACCACTAAACCATATCACTGAGGGCCTCATCTACACAATTTTTGAACACTTCCAGAAATGGTTATTCCACTGCTTCCCTGGGCAGCCTGTTCCAATGCCTAATCACTGTCTCTGTGAAGAAAATTTTCCTAATATCCAATCTAAATCTCCCCTGATGCAGCTTGAGGCCACTACCTCCTGTCATACCACTTGTTACTTGAGAGAAGAGGCTAACTCCCACCTCATTAGAACCTCCTTTCAGGTAGTTGCAGAGAGTGATACGGTCGCCGCTGAGCCTTCTCTTCTCCAGACTAAACAACCCTATTTCCCTCAACTGTTCCTCATAAGACTTGAGCTCCAGACCCTTCACCAGCTTTGTTGCCTTTTTCTGGACCTGATCCAGCATCAGTGAGGGATCACTCGTGTAGTGAGTGGCCCAGAACTGACAGAAGATTCCAGGTGCTGCCTCACCAGTGGGGGGATGGTCAGAGGGTTGATCACTGCCCTGATCCTGCTGGCTACACTATTTCTGACACAGCTCAGGATGCCATTGACCTTCTTGGCTGCCTGGGCACAAGCTGGCTCATGTTCAGCTCTGTCAATCAGCCCCCCCAGGTCCTTTTCTACTGAGCAGCTTTCCAGGAACCTTCCCCAAGCCTGTAGCATTGCATGGGGTTGTTGTGTCCCAAATGCAGGACCTGACACTTTGCCTTGCTGCACTCCTTTGCCATTGGCCACAGCCCTTCAATCCAGCCTGCCCAAATCCCTCTGCAGAGCCTTCCTCTCCTTCTCAGCAGATCAACATACCCAAACAATTTGTGAAGTCTGCAGATTTACTGAGGGTGCAATCAATCCTCTCATCCAGCTCAACAATGAATATATTAGACACCACTGGTCCTAACAATGAGATCTGAGGGATACTACTAGTGACTAGTCACCAACTAAATGCAATACCATTTACCACCACTGTTTGGACTCTTCCATTCAACCAGTTTCCAACCCAGGGAAGAATCCACCTACTCAGGCCACGAGAAGCCAATTTCTCGAGAACACAGCCTAAAATGCTTTATTAAAGTACAAATAGAAAATGTCCACAGCCTTTCCCTCCTCAACCAGGCTGGTCACCTTATTGTAGATGGAGATTAGGTTGGTTGAACAGGACCTATATGGCTGCAGATTATGCTGTATAATTTTAATACTTTTCAAAATATAAGGTATCATATAAGAGAATTTATTTTTATTTTTTTATTTTACAGCCAGGAACTTCACCAATGTAAATCAATAAGTTCACCATATAGTAATTGCCTCACTTGTGATATTAATTTTTCTATTCAGAATATTTTGTATATTTTTTCTATATCTTGAAGTATTTTTTAAGATCTATTTGAGATGCTGGGTTTTTAGATTATGGTTATCTGTAGGGAAAAAATAAACAACTCTGATGGACATGTCTGTCAGATAATACTTCTATTTGGTGAAGATTTCCATCTTATTCAGTAATAGTATTGACACAGAATTCTCTGCTTTTTCTTACAGTATTTTGCAAATGCTTGTACTTTTCTCAGATATGCATTCAGTAATGGATTTTAAATTATTGCGTTTAACAGAACTTTTCATTCACTTCACACCTGGCTGTTTTTAATGATTTTGCTGCATTAGGGGCATCTGCCTCATAGGAGATTTCTTTATGTAAATTGTTGTTCCACACTGAAAGTTCCACATTCAATTCAGTAGAGCTCTGACACTGATGTCCATTTATGTTTTTTTTGCATTTTTACAAGACTAGTTTCACACTATTGCTTGATAATATAAAAAATTTTGTGTCTTAACCAGCTACTATGAAACTACACTATAATCATAAATATTACAGCAAAACGTAGACTATTTCATGCAAACAGGAAGGGAGAATACAACTGAGGTACCTGCTGCCTGAAAAAAATAATTTTTATTATTTTGTGCATTTTTCATGCATTTTATGATTTGAAAATGATGCTAGCCTACTAGTATGTGGAACTATTATTCTTTGTTCTTGTTCTTTTTATTGTTGTTGGTGCAACTCATTCATTCAAATGATCTGTTACAAGCTGGTTGTAAAGGTAGTGTAATGAGGAGTCACTTAATAGAACCCATTTTTCTCATGGACCAACACCACTCACTGTAAAAATATGCTACCAGTTCACAAGCTCTGTATTTCAGAAAAATGAAGGAGAGAAGCAGGACATTAACATCCTCCATATTTGAATTTACAAACATTCCTTCAGAATGCGGCATAATTCATGAAGAAGATAGTCTTATTTATAAATTGAAGCTTTGAAGGAGTTGCTCTTTACTACTGCAAATAATATTTTGTCTAAACTGATTTAATGTGTATTTTAATGAATATTCTTAATGACTCAGACTTTAAGTGACAAAAGAATGAGATTATTTTACCTTTTTGCTAGTTGAGAGTCTGTTTTAAATTACTTTCCATTAGCAATTTTTATTAGCATAATTTTTTAATAAGAAATAAAATCAGAAAAGGAATATTTTATGTAGTGAAAATAGTGGACAGATTTAACTCTATTGAAAATTTGCATATAACCTCACAAACAGTATTAAACAGAATTATTTCATAGAATCAGAGAATGGTTTAGACTTGAAGTGACCTTTGGAGTTCATCTGATTCAGAGTCCCTGTTCAAACAAGGTCAGCTTGAGTAGGTTGTACAGGACCATGTCCTGACAGCTCCAGCACCTCCAACAATGGAAACTCCACAGCCTCCCTCAGAAACCTGTGCCACTGCTCAGCCACTCAGTAAAAAAGCATTTCATGCTGTTCAGACAGAACACCCAGCATTTCAGCAGGTGCCCATTCCCTCTTGTTCTGTCACTGGACACCACTGAAATGAGCCTGGCTCATCTGTTTTGCATCGTCCCTTCAGGTATTTGCACACATTGAAGAGATGCACCCTGAGACTTCTTTTCTCCAACCTAACCATCCCATCTCTCTCAGAATTTCTTCATATGTAAGGTGCTCCTGTCCATTCATCATCTTTGTGGTGTTGTGTTTGACTTGTTCCAGGAAGTCTATATTTTTCTTGTACTGGGAGCCCAGAACAGGACACAGTACGCTACATGTGGCGTCATCAGTTCTGAATAAAGGGTAAGGATCATTTCTCTTGAGTTGCTGGTACTGCTTTTCCTATGCAAGAAAGGCTCTAAATCTGGTCAACCTTCTTTCCTGCAAGAGTACATTCCCAGCTCATGCTGTATTTGGTGTCCATCAGCATCCACAGGCTCTACTGAGCAAAGTTACTTTCTAATTAGTTTTTCTCCAGTGCTTCCTTGTGCCTGAGGCTAATCCTCCCCAGGTCAAGGACTTTTAATTTGCTTTCCTTGAGCTTGCAAGAAATTCCCCCTCAGAATCTTTCAAGCAGATCTCTGAAGTACTTAAAATCTGCTCTCCTGAAATCCAGCATCCTTGTTTGCTACTTGCAAGATCGTGTATTCCATGGCGAGTACATCCAAAGCTGTCCCCGGCTTTCACATCCGTGTCCGGAACTTCCATATTAGTGTTCAGTACAACAAAACACCTTTTCTTGTTGACTCCTCAATCACCTCTGTCAGGAAGTTGCTGTCAAAGTACTCCATAAATCTCCTAGATGTTTTACTCCCTGCTATGTTGTCCTTCCAGCAGATATTAGGGTGTTTAAAAGCCCCCGCATGAAGACAGAGCATGTGAACATGAGGTTATTCCCCATTGTTTGAAGAAGGCCTCATCTACTTTTTCTTCCTGATGAAAGATGGTAGCTCATGAGTGACCCATGCCAAAACAGAGCACCAGTAAGAACTGAGTAGCAGTCAAGAAAAACAAGTAAGAACTGGGGAGCAGCAGAAAGAAACCACTTAAGTCTAATATCAACCTTCTGCACTTCCCATTGTTTGCCAAAGTAGCTGGGAGGAACTGAGCATAAGATGTGGTGAAAAAAAAGAGTTCACAATAGGAAGGGTCTAGGTCTAGGAGATGTGTTACCCTGGCCTGAGCCTGTGGGAAGGGTAAGAAAGGCTTCTTTAACTGTTAAATTACTTCTTTTTCCCTTCAATACAATGTATCATAAATTAAAAGTTTCTAAATGGAAATAAACAAAGTTAACTGAAATTCCATGAACTAAGGCTGATTTTCATACTGGATTTCATGGTCAGGAGTGGAAGAGAAACTATAGAAGACAGCATGTTGAATAAACAAACTGTCAGTAATCGTTGAGCAAAAGTTCATTTTGCTTTGCTTCTGCTAACAGCTTTTACTTTTGTTATTAAACTTTATTCTGATCCATGAGTTTTCTTGCCTTCCTTATATTTTCTTCTCAGCCTGCAGGACAGAGGAATGAGTGAGAAGCTAGAATGACTGTTGGTTGGAGTCAATCCACCACAGCAAGTGTATGCGCACTACTCATTTTCAACCCTTTAGCTAGCCATAACAGGTAGCTATTGAAGGATAGGTTGTATAACATTTTCACTTGTATAAGTGACACATGGTTTATATTTTCCCTGTGTGGGCTACTTTCATTTTTATGTAGCTGTGCTTATACTGGAGCGTATTATGTGAGTGGTATCTAGATCTAGTCCATACTAGATCTTTACCTGAATAATTATGAAGTTGCACTTAGAGTAGCTACTTAGTGGAGCTGATATGCATCCTAAAATTAGTATTTGTTTTGTGTTCTATCTGCAGGAAATTCTTCAGGAGTAGGGAAAAATATTATTTTGCCGAGAAAGGAAAAAGCATTTCTGATTTTAAAATAATTCTGTTCTTTAAAGTTTAAGAAAAGAATAACAAAGTGATAAAGCCGTAAGAAGAAATTTCACCAGTATAATTGCAAAATACTTTTTGGTTCACCTGTTGTGATTGTCTAAAAGCCCCAGGTACTGGTGTATTAGTATTCAAAAAATATATCAGTCTTAACAGATGAATTCTACATACTGTGAACTTCATGAGCTCCATGGTGTGATAAAGATTTGACTTCCTTTAATTTAATTGTTCTATTTACTAAATATTTGCATATTTCTTATGCATTTTGGATGATGAAAAATCAGACAATTTGCAAGCTGAAAATAACATCTGCATCCAACATTTGCCTTTTTCCTTATGCTATTTAAACAGTATGCTAAAAAAGCAACAAACTAGCATAGCTTGACATTCAGAAGACATAAAATGACAAAAATAAGGTTACATATACAAACTTTAAGTAATTGTTCCAAAACTCCATGCATATGCACAGCATCCTATCCCTGAGAACAGAGTCATACTCAACCAAATTCCAGTATTAATATGGTGATCAAGTAATTTGAACTGAGGCTGGGAAACCTTAGAGTGTTCAGATTTAATAGGGCTATATAAATATTCAGTGCTTAGATCATCCCAGTGATGAAGTGTGATGACATTATTTTATGGCCATGGAGTCTAAACTGATGTTGGATTGATAAATGTTAACAACACAATAAAAATGTCAAGATGCTTAATTAGAAAGGATTAATTCTAACTCAAGGTCATTTCAGGTCATCCCTAGTGAGGGGCAATGGTAGCAGAAACTAAATATTAATAACAGCAGAAAAGTTAAACATTTATCTGAAAAACAGGTTTTGGAATTTTTTTGTTTTCTTGGTTGTTTATTTTCAGGTAAACTGTACCTTGAAAACAGAGAAAGATTTTATGGGTACTGATTTAGTCTATGAAAGTTAGACCAAGGTAATGTTTTTTTGCAATGTCCATGGTTTAGAGAAATTTGATATTAATGAAAAAACTGTTGCTTAAAATGCCTATTCATAGTCTACTGCTGATGGCTTTATTTGTTTTAAAGAGATTTTTGCACTGGTATTTCTTACCTGTGGTATTGGAGAGTTTAATACTATACAGGTATATTTTATTTAATGAATTTTAAAGAATTACTTATGCTGACTCAAAAACTAATTGTAATTAATGCTTTCTGTATCAATGCTAAAGAAGAAGAAGAAAGCATCAGAGTTTTTGTAGCCCTAAACACGTGGAAAAATCTCACGCAAATACCAAAAGAACATTGAAGTTTTCTATCTTTCAACCATTTTTGTTTATATTTTTTATTATTGTACTTTCTAATTTGTCCTTAAAGCTAGAGCTCAACATACAAAGTAACAACACACAGATCTCCTGCAGTTCAGGAGAGATACAGTCTTTTATCTGAAATACCAAAACCTAGACATTATTATTTTTTTTATGTATGCAGTATTATAAAAATATAATCTACTGTATCTAAAAATAGGGAATGTTATCTGATTTGTAAACTCTGTCAGAAAATTTTTTAAGGGAAAAATACTATGCTTTAAAAATACAAAAAAATATTTCTTAAATGTACTTTCACAAACACTTTCTAGAATTCACACTTAAGAAAAATACTGGAGACTGGAATATTTTCTACAACTGAATCATCTTTCAAAAAAATCCTGTCTAATTCATGTTTCTTCTCATTAAGCCAGGACACGTTTATACAGTGATTGAAATGACTCTTTGTGGGATATACTTTTGCAAGTATAGAAGTAAGATGATAAAGTTATTTTCAAACTTGAGTTAAGTAGTTCAAACTCATCAGATGTTACATTGCTATATCTTATAATTTTCTTGTAGTTTTAGAAGCAAAGGCTTCTGAGATTCCATACTGTGCATTCTAGAAAGCTGGAAACAAATGAGTGTCATGGTTTAACCCCAGCTGGCAAATAAGTACCACACAGCTGCTCACTCTTCCCCTGTCTCCCAGTATGACAGGGAGGAGAAATCTGGAACTAAAGTAAAACCCATGGATTGGGATAAGAATATCAGCCCTTTCTGGGTAACTG
Organism: Bolborhynchus lineola; assembly: GCA_025448015.1. Classification (NCBI taxonomy): domain Eukaryota; kingdom Metazoa; phylum Chordata; class Aves; order Psittaciformes; family Psittacidae; genus Bolborhynchus; species Bolborhynchus lineola. The sequence goes on from JAOEHX010022727.1 coordinate 14,839, forward strand.
CCCCCAGTTTATATACTGAAGATGATGTGCTGTAGTATGGAATACTCCTTTCGCTAGTTTGGGTCAGGTGTCCTGTCTCTGCTCCTTCTAAGCTTCTCTTGTCCCCTCATCATTAGCAAAGCTTAAAAGACTGAGAAGTCCTTGATCAGGATAAGTGCTACTTAGCAACAACTGTAACATCATTGTGATATCAGCGTTATTCTCAGACTAAATCCAAAACACAGTACTGCACCAGCTACTAGGAAGAAAATTAAGTAAATGCCACCCAAAACAAGTAGAAAGAGGTGATATTCCAAGTCTTTATCACAGTGCTAAGTGAGGACAGGGCAGTATGGTGGGGGAGAAAAAGGCACTTCCGTGAGATTTGTGTAAAGTGATTTTATTTAGCATTCTTATTTTTAGACCAGCATGCTGTCTTTTGTATCAGTACCCTACTTTAAAAAGTTCAAAACACTCTCAAATGCCAAACATATTGCACTGATCAAATACACATGGCAAATGACTCTCTGCTGTCCATCACTGTTGATTGTTGATTGTAGGCAGCACAGGCAATATGGACAGCCTTACTTCAGGCTGTAAAAGACAGTTATTTTTACAGCACCTTGTCTGATTGGTTTCACAATTATTACAATGCAAAATTAAAGCAAAAGAAAAATATTATTTCAAATACATTATAATTCTAAATAGATTAATATTACAGTTTTAAGTGTTTTTCAAAATAACCTCATGCTCACATATATGAATTCAGATAAACTAAAAATTCAGATTCTCAGATGTGGGTAAATCCTGGACATAGCTCTTCTGCTACATTTTATTTTGAAAGACTAGATGGCAAAAGTTGTGTTTATGTAATGTTCAGTCATTTTGACATTGCACTGTGAATGCATCTTATATATTGGAATTTTTGCTCATATTTGGGGCCAAGCATTAAAATACAACACAATATTTTGATAAAACATGCACGCATATAAGAGTTAAGGGAAGCTGATCATTTACTTAGCATGAAAGTAATCAAAAGAAGTTGGAAAATTTCATCTTCATCTCAAGCGCCCAGAGATGAATTACCCATTTGTTCTTATCTCTTGATGTTTCTGGTGACATTTTAACTTAACTGCAGTTTCAGAAGTAGTTCAAAAGGACTGAAACATTTCATTTCATTTCTTTTTAACTATATGCAGTTCATACATTTTGAAACTGAATGGCTTGCATTTCATTTCTGGGCTGGACCTGACAATCTCTGGGAGTTATGCGTAATTGTGTTTAATCCTTTCCACAGCTGACTCAGTACTTTGTTAGCGTGGAGAGAGAACTTCCTCCCCTGAGTTTGTTCTCCAGTTTTCACTTCTTTAAACAGTCTAGACGAGTAATTTATATTTCAAAGAAAGATGACCTTTGCTTGATTTAAATGGAATCTTTCTTTCAGTATCTGAAATGAGAAAGTGATTAAAGTTTTGGTTGATAGGTAAGATGTATTTTAGGAGCAGATAAGCTTAAAGATCAGACACTGTCAAATGAAGGATTCTGACTTTTTAATATTTAAATACTTCATAAGAATCATGGTTTAAGCATGCCTGGCACTCTTTTTAAGATCTAAAATAAAATTACTCTTCATTTTCAGAAGATTCACCTTTCAATGTTAGGTATATTTTGAGAGTATTGAGTGAACAATTACTTTGCAGCATTTGGTCTTCCTGCTCCATCTGATAGGAGGTTTTACTGGTCTTTCTGTCAAGTAATTTTAAAATAACTCAAAATAACATGAAGTAACACCAGAATTAAAACACTAGCTCTTCTTACTTAGATCAATTTCTTTTATATCTACTGACAACTTAAATTCAGGATTTGTTCATGTAACTAATAGATTACTGTATAACATAAAGTGAAACTTTTGTTTCACAGAGTCTACTAGTTTGAGAGGTGTGTATTGTGTGTGTTTTCAACATCACATTTTTTTGAATGTGCAACATGAGATTAACAGAGGCCTTCTGTGTTATTAAACTGAATTTTGTGGAATCAGAAACAAATAACTGCTAGTTGTCAATCTACATAACATAAAAGTTTGCAAACTATTCAGAACTATGAGGCAGTTTAAAAAGGAGACTCCTTAAAGATAAAATATTAAAACCAAACACCCCAAATAACCAACCCACACAACTTGTGATGTTTTCCTTATTTTCATACTATTACATGTTTATAGGAATTTCCCTAAAATTATATC
>JAOEHX010022728.1:0-25830 GCA_025448015.1 Bolborhynchus lineola
TCAACCTGTGGGAGTTGCATTCTTTTGATTCTCCATGTAGCAAACTGCGTGGCTGATTTAGGGCCTAAACCACGACACTTCTCTAGCCAACCCAGAGCAGTTTTGGCAATGCTTTCAAAATGATGTGAGTACCAGAGGTGATACAAAAGCATATTGCCTGCTAAGCCCAGGTTTGTTCCTGCCAAAATATAGCATGGATACAACCAGAGTAAGCAAAGTCAACTTGAGGTGATTGTTTGCAGGTACCTGATCTTTGCCACTTGGCTCAGCATGCCTAAGCCTGGGCACAGCAACACAGCTGTGATTACCAAACAGGTGGATGTAGCCAGGATGATTGTATTCGGCAGAAAGAAGGTGGAATCCTCGTTATCTGCCCTGCCGATGGCTTTTATTTTACCCTTCTGCTCTAATCCTGCTGGTTCTCCCCTGTGGGATAGGGAAGAGGAGGCACAGGAACTGTTAGCAAAACAGCAAAGATGGCCCAGATTCTTAAGTTCCATGTCAGACCTTTTGCTTTTCACAAGGTGCCTGTTTTCACAGGTGAAAAGATTTGATCCTTCTGCTTTGGGAAAGGTCTTTTAAGCAACATAAAAGAGGCTGTTAATTACAAAGAGGTAGTTCTATAGGGTGTATTTTGCAGGGTGTAGGTGTGAACAGTCTTTTCTCAAGTGATTTCTAGCTCCATTGCTTACAAACCTTTAATCCAGCAGTGTCTTGTGGAGTGCTAGTCAGAGGTGGAATTGGAGTCCTCTCCAGACCAGGAGAAGGTGGATCTGTTCATGCAGCAGACAGTTCAAGGGACTATGTGGAGGTTGATCTGGGAGCTGAGTCAGATATGCTAGTCAGACCAGAAAGTCTTTGCTGTTTGTTTTGCACAGAGAATTAAAAAGTGAAGAGGGAGGGGTGACAGAGAGGGGAAGAGAGGAAAAAATGGGAAAGATGGCAAGGAAGCACTGGTCAGGTCAACATCTGCACTCCTACAGTGGCTGGGCTCTCCAGAGTCAGTTTGCCAGCATTCTGTAAAATCGCGTTGTATCTTCTGGTTAATTTTAAAGTCGTTTCTAATTATTTGCCATGTTTTTGATCAGTAAGTACTGGTGGTATTAGAAAAACTCTGGAAAGAGTAAGCAAATTAAACCGAGACAGCTGTTCCAGGCTTTTCCAGCCTCCCAAGAAGACTGCTCGGACTGCAGCACAGCACATACTGCTTTTCACTGGCGTGGGGCCACTGTTTGTGTCACAGCCAGACGGTTTGCATTAGAGTTTGGCCCAATTGTGAAAAAGCCCTGTTATTTGAATTGAATTGAGAAATATGGAGTCACAATTCAGGTTTTAAAGCTTTTTAATTAGTAAAAGGTTAGGACTGAAAACTCATTATAGCTGTTTTGGCTGAACCTCTCCTGGGCTTGGAACATAGATGTTTACAGCAGGTGGGTGCTTACAAGAACCTCATCCTTTGAGGGTGATGAGCACCATCCAGTCCCCCTGGCTTCCCTGAGAGCAAGTATGCAGTCTCTCTGGGTGCTTATGTTGTATGACAAGTCAAACTTGCAATTCACGAGGGCAGTGCCTGACTGTGACCCAGGACTGTTAAAGCTGTTGACAGAGCACCATAATCAGATAGGTCTGATGCCAGGTGAAATCCAGAGCAACTCTATTTCCCATCAGTAGTTACATCAGTGTAAAGCCACTGTAGGGAAAACCAGCATCGAGCCCAATGTGAAAAAGCTTATTGGAAAGTGTAAAGAGGTTGTAAGTCTTATTCAAGCTGCACTTGAGATGTGGACGTTTTATTCTGGACCTGGTGACTGGCTGCTTTGGGTGCTGAAGCTGTCTTAAAAATTAGCTAAGGATTCACTCATGTGAGTTCCTCTCACTGAAGGGTTTTCTACCTCTTGGTGAACTGCAAATTAACACTTGAAACAGCCCTCAGCCTTCTGCCACAGCACAATTTAGAGTGGTTTAGGAAGTGGGATTAGTGGAATGTTACGACTATACTGCAAGCTGGTTTGACCTCTACCTAGACCAGGAATAAATAAGGGAAGGAGGGGAATAAATATATCTTAAGGTCCTTTCCAGCCTTAACTATTCTGTGATTCTGTGTTTAGACTCGAGATTCAGGATTTTCAATGATTTATTCATCCACCAAAGGAAACTTTGCTTTTTTGTTTTATTTGTTATATACATATATTTATTATAGCCAAAGTTATTTGCAAGTGTGAGTTGAATTTGGCAGATGGCTTCAGATAAAGAAAATGAGGGAGAGAAAGGAAACAAATAACTGATCTAAATAGATCAGTTTGGCATTTGCTAAATCATTTCCTAAAGCTTTTTCAGACTAGATTCATAGGCACACCTGAGTGCAGCTCACATAACTGAGGAAAGAGGAGGTCTGTTGCAGGATGACAAATGACTTGCAAACTGAAGTCCACGTCAACCCTCTGAAATGGGAGATCAGGTTGGATTCCTCATCTGGTCAAGTGAGAATGAGGATTGGAGGGCGGCTGTCCTTACCATTAGGGATACAAGAGAAGACAAAGCAAAACAATACATTTTGTTAGACTTTTTAAAAATTGATTCAAAAACATCCTCAGGTTAACTCAGGACAGGTTTTTTTTTCCCCCTAAAGCTGGACAAAAATGATTTGCGTATCTCTGCTTAGAGCATCATTTCTGTGCAGCTCCCCTTAGCTGAGCCAAGAACAAGCACAGCCTACATAAGTAACACTATGTCTCTAGCTATGACAGATAGTGAGCGTGGATGAAGGAATTACTGTATAGTCTTGTTCTTGATTTGGAATTATGGTAAACATTTATCTACTAATGCAAATCAGATTCAGTCTACGAAGACTGATTTTCATACAATTCGACCTTGTCTAATAAGTCTTCTTGACCACATGAATTACAGGGACTTTGCACTGATTTATTTTTGCTTATGCATAAAGTACTGTGTGCTTGCTCATTTATTATGCTTAGCACATTAGACTCAGGAAGATTACATTATTTGAGAGTTACATTTCAAACATTTGTATTTTAACATAGACCTCTCTTCAGCTGTTTGGCTTCCTACAATCCTGTCCTCTAACATGAAGAAAATCCATAGAAAACAAATTATTTTGTTTTCTGAAGTCCACATGCTAAATAATAACTCCAGAACTGTGTCTACTGATGCTATGATGGAAGGAAAAGACTAAGCAATATGTTAATTGAAGCAGTTTGTCCTAACTTGTGTCCACAAATACTCACATGACACAATTATAATTATACTGTTATTGTGTTGCTACAGGGAGAAGTTGCTATTATTTGATTACCTTATCCTTATTCTGTATTCTTCAATGTATTTTGGTTTCTATTATTCCATACATTAGCACCATCCTGAATCCAGAGGTTCTTTAAGGCTGAAAGTTACTGACATTAAAGGAAAGGCTCCATTTTAACAGTCTGTGTATCAGGCTCCTGATGACAACAGTGTCTGAAGTGCTTGGATGTATTTTAAACTGTAACTATATACAAAGAGGATTGTGTGAAGGGAAGATAATTATGATTGTAATTACTCTTTCTCGCATTATCATCTCACATTTCAGATGAGTAACCTCATGTTGCTACTTTCTGTTCACTACCACAGTTCTTCCCCCCACATCTTTGTTTTCATTTGAAATTCTTAAAAAAATCATATACTCATTTAATCAACTGTCCCTTTTGGAACGTTTATGATTATAGTAAATTTGTTTCAACACTGACTTCTTCAGCATCTCCCTAGATACCTCTTTGCATCTATTTCAACAAATAGAGGCCTATTTATCATTATTAATTGTTTACGGTCCTTCAAGTGGTTCATGATTTATCTGTAATTATTTAATAGAGACCACTCATTTTCTAAAATATGAAGCTGAATTATGTCATTTAGCCAATTATCCAAGTAAATACGGAGTGTGGTTTATCTGCTCATTGAAAAATAGTTGTGTTTTTGGTTGGGCAATCAATACAGTCTATATAAACCTCAACTAGTCATGTGTGTTTGTATATCCTAGAATAAGTAACAATAAAAACTTATTTCTCATGTATATATAAAATATATAGCACATATATATAACATATATATAAAAATACATATATATCACATATATACAAAACACATATCTGGAATAATATTTTTTAATAAAATTTAAATTGTATTAAAGTTAAGATGTTTCTGGATTCTCCACCTACAGGGCTATCTTTGTAGGGCCACGATTCTGTGAAATATTTAAGCATGTTACAGTACAGAATTATACTGGCATCAACAGAATTAATGTGCCTGAGCTTTGAGTGAGTTTAAGCTGCAGATCAATTCTAAAATAACTTTGGATGTTACTTCTATTAATGAAAATCTGAACGCTTAAATGGTGGATACCAGCTACTGCCTTACCAGTGAGCAAGCATGGAGTCCTGTCAGAAAATATCTTTTCTATGATGATAGAGATCTACTTCTAGTCTGAAACTACTCATATTTTGAGATTGAATAGTGTACCTCAGAAGTGTATAATTTTAACAGAAAAATATCCACATTTAAGAGGAAAAAAATATTTCCCTGGAAGGCTGATAAAAATTTAAATATCAGGTGTTTGAAACTGGTCAGATCAGCTTTAGAAAGACAGAAGTTGCTGAAAGGAAATTAATTTGTACCAAAGCAGACAATGTATTAAAAATGCATGGAAAAACTGGGAAAAAACGCAAACAAAACAACCCCATAGGATGCATTGTGGAACCATGTGATAAAATCAATTTCGCAGTGGAACATGCAGCTCTGCAGCTGAGTTTTAACAACTCATGATTCAGCTGAGAATCTGGGAATACTTAGTATTCCCTTTTTTTTAAAGCCCCAACTCTTAAATTCATATGATTACAGCAGGAATTCCAACTTTAATTAAATTGAAGTAAGTTCCTGCCTGCAGAACAAGCCATGTTCATGTGTGCTCTAAAGACTTAGAAATCAAAAGACAAGCAACCTGTAAATTTTTGTTTGTGTAGACTTTTATGGCTGTTAGATTGTAAATAAGCTTTATTTGTTTCGTCTGGAGACTGCTTTATTCAAAATGAGTAACAATCTACAATACTGAGTGAAAGAGGGGAATACAGTGAAATGAGACAACCTACAGAACATTCTATTTAATTAACACAGGATTGCAGAGTAGCAAACTTTATTTTGGTAAACTAAAGCACTAGCAATAAAGGTTAATGAGGTAAGAGCAAAACCGTGATCTATCTTAATGCCAGGGAAAAGATCCACCCAACCGCTGTGTGTTTCCTACTAATAAAATACGATTGACATGCATTACCTGCTGTGTGTGAGGAACACAACGAATGATGGATCAGCAGCCAAATCATCTGTCCTTTTTCCCCCGTTATTTTTGCATAATACACTCAGTGACCTTTTTTAAAAAAAAAAAAAACAAGATTTGTTGGTTTTTTTTTTTTGTTTCTTCTCTGGCCACTCCCAGTTTCACTGGTCACCATCTCTCTCTCTGCTCTGAGTCAAGTGTGGAAACAAGGCAAGTCACTGTAAACACAAATTATATGCTGTCCTGGTTTCGGCTGGGATAGAGTTAATTTTCTACCTAGTAGCTGGTGCAGTGCTGTGTTTTGGCTTTAGCCTTAGAACAATGCTGATGACATACCAGTGTTTTAGATGTTGCTAAGTAGCACTTGCCCTAATCAAGGACTTTCTCAGTCTCCTGCTCTACCAGTGAGGAGGAGCACAAGAAGCCGGGAGGAAGCAGAGACAGGACACATGGCCTAAACTAGCCAAAGGGGTACTCCACAGCACATCATGCCCATTGTATAAACGGGGGGGAGTTACCCAGAAGGGATCTATCACTGCTCCGGTCAGGATGAGTATCAGTCAGCAGGTGGTGAGCTATTGTATTGTGCATCACTTGTGTTTATTAATGTTTTATTTTCCTTTTCCCCTTTTGGTTTTATATTTTCTCCCCTTGCTATTTCCCTTTTCATCATTAGTAGTAGTAGTATATTGTACTTTAGTTACTGGACTGCTCTTATCTCAACCCTTGGGGTTTACATTCTTTTGATTCTCCTCCCCATCCCACCCATGGAGGGGAGCTGGGCGGAGTGAGCAAGTGGCTGCATGGTACTGAGTTACCAGCTGGATTTAAACCATGACACATGCTGCTTTGTCTCATTACCTGTTCAGAGCAATTAATGCTGGGAAACTTCACCTGCATATATTTGGTTAGAAAAAGCATGCTTTAGTGACAGCAGATGCACAGTGCAGTCACACAGGATCTGGAAGCAAAGGACAATCCCTTATGGCCTAGGGTGAGGCGGCACACACATGCTGTAGTCATACCAGACTACAAGTGGATGGAACATACTGTGTTTGGGTTTTGGAGATCTGTTCAATTCCTAGATTTAGAGTTTCACAATAAACAAACACACACAAAACCAAAACAAAGCTGACTTAAAAAGCAGCTGCCCTTGGTGTTCCCCTGCCTCTTGGTCTTCAGACAGCTGTCCCTGCTGAAGCATAAACTCACTGCTCCCCACATGGGGCTGATACAACCGCTTAGAGGGCCATCCTGCTAGCTGACTCACAGAAGTGATCTGGTCCAAGATCACCAAGAGGTGTATTTGTAACCTTTTACAACATAGTTAACTCAGATTTCAACACTGAAGTTGCTTATCCGGGATTATGCTAATTCAAGTGACAGTGGCTGCAGTGTAAAATTTCATCTGGGATGCTCTGTCCACACCAGTAAGAAAAGAACTATTTATGGCGGTCATATTTCTTGGAGTACATCCAGTGATCCTCAGCCTCGTAACAGCTAATCTACTCTGTGAAAATTTCCCCAGGAAATTGTCCTGTTTGGATGGACAAGGAGGGTGGTGGAGAGGCACAGAAGATTGCGCAGTAGAGTGGCTTTACCATTCCTTCATAATTACAGGATGGTTACATTAGCAGTTGATGAGTTTCATTGGCTTTAAGTAAATGCCTCTTGCTGATCATGGGTCAGCCAATATAAACTACAAATAACTTTATATTTGATATATGTTTGGTTTGTATGTGCTTAGGATTCAGGTCAGGGCAGTGTTCTACAATGTCTATTTCTGCTTATTGTGGATTTTTTAACAACCCCCATGCTTTCTCCTTTTAGTTTTCCTGTCCCTTTCTAACTTGTGTTGCTGCCTGCTTGACTCAGTGCCAGAGTGGTGGAGACATCAAATAGCGAAAGAGAACATGGGTAGGTAACTTTACATACCCTCTTTACATACCCTCCAACCTCTTCCAGAATCGGTTCCCCTCTCAAACAACCCTTACAGATCTGAACTGAGGGATACTCACAAGTTATCCCTGTATGAATAACTATAGGATGAAAACAAACCCAGTACAAATTAAGTCTAAACTCATTTGTGGGAACAAAAGATAAAGCACCACAGGGGTTTAGTGGAGCTGCTCCTACTGACATGAGGAATGAATCTGGAAAAAAGTGAAGTTTAGTTTTGATATTCTGTGCTTTCATTAGTATTTATGTCCCTTTAGCACCACAGGACCTTTCTCTGGATGTCAAGAGCAGTTTGTGAGACTATATCCCTGCAATCCCACTGGGCTCTTGTCAGTAGGATTGTTGTGCTTTCTCCAACAAGATTATAAGCACTCATTTGCTTTCAGCAGAAGTTTTACTAAGCATCTATTCATATCGTAATGGATTATTGACATAACACAGCAGACTGTTATGAAGTATTCCACTATGTGTAATTAGAGAGTATTTAATCTGCATAATAAAAATCCATATGAACAGTTGTTGTCATTCATGCCCAAAAGCTGCTCATCTAAATGAAGTATCTAGCTTGCCCCATAGATTTAGGGATGGAAAACAGCATTTGGAAAAAATCTCATCTAAATTCAAGATTGTCAAAAAGGTGCTTTTACTCAGCAATCCAGATGTGGGCAATCTGATCCCCCCTCAGGCAAACAGATTTGAATGTTAGCTTCCAACTTTCATCTTGGATCATGTTTTTACAGCTCTGTGATAAGTATTTACTTTCCCATTCCTCGTGCCTTTGGTAAGATGCTGAGGCAGTCTACAAGGAGTTTGCTCAGGGTCCTCCTGCCAGGGCTGAGAAGGAAGGGTGAAAGAGCTTCTCTGCACTGCGTGGGGCTTTGTGATGTTTTGAACAGTGCATCCACCCATGCTCCCAGACCTGCCCAATGTGTGAAAGGTCAAGGTAGCATCTCTAAATCGTTTAAGGCCCACTAAGGTATGTAAGATAGAACTCAACTGGGAATATGAGTGGTTCATAGAGCATCCCTGGGTGCTCTGTAATAGGAGGATTTTAGGGTTAAAAAAAAGGTGGCTGATAACACAGCCTGATAATGCTGAGGTGGAAACCAGGAAGTAGGAGGAATATTTTATCCCTTTATCCTGCTAGGGATTCCTTAATGAAAGATTTTACTAGATCAAACTTTGCAAAGAAAGCAGTGTTAGCAGGAAAAAGAAGCCCAAAACATTTAAGATGTTTATTTATAAGTTTTAGTTGGTTTAATAAATATTTTTGTGATTTTTATTTTGCTAAGGAGTCTCCTTGAGTTCAAAATTAGCCAAAGTTGAAGAATATTAACTTCCATTGTAAAGAAAGGTTCTGTTCAACCACTGCCACTGCTTTTTATGTTGTGGTGAAAATCCATCTGTAAGTAGCCTGAAAACAGACAAATGAAATGAAAAAAACCCAAAACAACCAAAAACCAAACCCAGAGATAAAACCTCAGCTATAATTTTCACATCAGCCTTTTACAGTCAGTGTACAATACGGGCATTTTGTGGTATCATAAAGAGTTGTTAGTCGTTCATCTGGTGATTTAAAGCCCTAAAATTGTCAGCATAGTCTAGAATATTATTACGCACAAGAGAAAACTACACTGCATAAATTCCATAGTACCTTTTCATTTTGGCATCAAAATAATTAACTCAATTACTTAGGAAAAGATGTGTAGGGAGTACAGTGGGCTTGTCATGGCATTCAGGAAGTGGGGTGTGTGTGCTGAATTATGCAAAAGTGCGGTTCACAAAGAACTGAAAAATACGTGCTGACACATGATATTCGGGTTAACTTAGAAGTTCAATATTCGGGTGAACTTCTAAGCACCTAGTGCAGAGCTCTTACTTTTGTAAGTAGAAATGAATGTCAAATGAATGTTATTATGGAATTTGTCTTAATTCTGGTGTTTAACCGTTGAATATTTGTCTTCACAACCTTAACTATAGCTTCTAGCATAATGTGGATTTAGATGGCCAGACTCATAAATTGCAGGCTCCTTCATATCACAAGACAAAGTGCATGTATTCATGTTTCTCAGCCAAGGAGATTGGATTTTGGGTTGTACTGTAATTTAAACCAAATACTGTTAATTTTAGTGTATGCATAAAACACCTGGAGCTATTTTAGAAGAGTCACGAGATGTGTTATCAACCCACATATTACTCAGAGCTCTCAAGAAACAGAACTCTGAATGTCTGAGTTTAAAAGAAAGGACAAAAGCGATAAGAAATATGTTGATAGACATACTAAATCCCTTCATCAGTGGGAGATAGATAAAAATAATAACACTTGGTAGCTAAATAATACAATCTCTGGAAATCTTAATGAAGCCTAATGACTCATATGAGCTGTACTGTTAAATTTACTATCCTCATTTTACAGCCAAAGAAAAAAGAAACATGAAAGTGAACATTAACATCTTAATCTTTCGGGTGTATTAAATTTTGTAACTTAATCCATATTCTTATGTGCTAGTAAAGAAAGAGGAATTGAGTTCTAATTACAAGTAAAAATTAAACTATCACATAAAGGGAGGAGAAATTCGCAAGGGAGAGGGAAAGACCCCCATTCTGTCAGGCAGCTAATGATTAGTGACCCTAATGGGTTGTTTGAAAGCAGGATGATGAAAGCTTTAGAGGACCAGCCACCTGTACACCTTTCCTCTCTGAAAGAAGAATGAGTATTCAACAGTTTTCAGTCAACGTCGGTTTGTTTTTTTCTGTCTTATGGAGCCTGCACTTGAATTATTGTAAAGCAAGCAAGCATCTGAGTTTTATCTGTGTGTTGTCCTGTGCATAGTCTTTAGCTCATATCAGCAGATTATCCTTTGGCTTCTTTAGAGTCTCTTCTACTTCAGAATTTCTAAATTCAGGATCTTACACGTTACCTTCTTTTCCATCAGAAGAAATGGACACTTGGTAGCTAATAATAATACAGGGCTGTGGGTATCTCCTCCCTTTCTGCAGCCTGTGTGTGACAAAGAACATCTCTATGAGACAGTACTGCCTTTTGAGCCCCTATTTTGCTGTTACGTATTCTATATAAATATATAATGTGCTGTCTTGCGGTTGCTTAAATACACTTTACCAGAGTGATTTTATGATACTTATGAAGAACTTGCATTTCCACAGGCTTTAGTAGAGCTGGTTACATAACCAGCTGGTCCTATTGATTTCTATTAGATGTTGCAGCAGATTACAATCTCAGTTTCAAGAATTCTGCTCTGTAATTTAATTGAGCTAAATACAGATTGCAGTTATGAGGGGTTTTTTTCAATCACTTTTAAATGATTTTGATATGATTTTCTAATCAATGAGGGTTATAATGTGAAAATGCTATGCTCAACATTTTCATCTCTAGCATCAGGTTCTGGTCTTTCCTTTTATTTTTCTTTGGCATACTTTACTGGTATCTTTATGATCTTACGGTGTCTATAGTTAGTTTGGGTTTGTTAGTTTGCTGTGAAATTTGGCTTTTTCTTCTGAGTATCTACCTACAGATGTCTTTACACTTTCACGTACTGATGAGGAAGCAAAATTATCCAGGCTGAAGATGCACAAACTGAGCCCTGTTCTCATTCCAGGCATTCAATGTTGAAGGGTTTTGTGGCCCTGTCTCAGAAGCCCATTTGGAGGAAGACCCCGAGTTCTTTTTTTAAGTTCTGTACATATATAATTCTTTACAAAAATAGCTTCTCTACAGAACGTATATAAGCACACACAGACATATTTATATGTACACGTAATGCATATGCCAATAATATGAAGTATAGATTTTTTTTATTCCATACAATTATAAATATAGAGAGATAGAAACTCTGCTCAAATTTTCAGCTTCTTTTTGGCTAAAACTTCACCAGCTGCTACCCACTTGCCTTACTTGGCATAGACTTGGCATAGACTTTCTGTGGGAAACCTGTTTTTCCACTTCTGATGGCTGCTGCTGTCTTAACTGCCCTAGGGAAGTGCACATCTCTGGCAAGATGCTCAAAGTTGGATTCAAGTCCTTGACATGTGGGGATCACAGGTATTATCTCTGAGAATACTTAATGAGGAAATCAGAGGGTTCTACAAAGTCAAACAGCCTGGAGAACAAACTGTCAATCTGAAAGCTCTTGGATTGGTTCATGTTTCTACAGCCAGAAAGAAGACACAATCCTTTAACAAAGAGACTGCTGGCTCTTCAGATGTAGTTTGGTCAGATGCAGGTCTACAAAGGTTGGCTCTTACCCTTATCTCAGACCATGCCTTCTGAGAGCTCCTGGTTCAGATCAGCAACAAACAAGATTTTCCAGAATAGTGACTCTTACATTGTTGAGATCCACAGTGGTACTTACTTTGTTCCTTCCATTCTCATTCATAGACAGGTCCTTGTATGTGGTACTGACTCTTAATTCACATAGCTTATCTTTGTCTCCTAGGGTTTATCAGCTTCCTTTGTATTATTAAGACTTGGCTGTTGATTTGACAGCATTTACCTTTGTAACTTGAGCATTTCTTTACACTGATAGCCCTTTAGAAGAGAAATCAGACAATCCAGCTCATAAGAATTTCCTCATCTTCCCTGGGAGTCAAGAAGGCTTTCCTCTCTTTTGTTAAATATTCCTGGAAAGACTCCTAACTCCATAAGCAAAAGTACAAGGTAAACATCATGGGCTCCTTATACACTGACCTGTCCTTCTAAAACAGTTCTGCTTTCACATTGTTCTTCAACACACAAGAGCAGACTGAATGTCTCTCACTCAATTTTACAATTAGTGAGCTGTGTTATCACATTACTCCTCCACCCTAATGCAGCTAGAGGAATTTTGTGTGGACTCAGATTGACTTGTTCCTTGCATAGACCAAGCCCTTTCAATCCCAATCAGGTCATTAATTTAAAAGTCTTCTTTTGATTAATAAGGATAGTTTATGTCTCTTTAAAGACATCCACTGAGTCAACTTGGTGAATATCCTCTACTGCAGCGGGATGTTGTCCCCTATGTATGCCTTCAGTACCCACAGGAAGGTATCAGTCTTTCTGCCCTAGAGCTGGTTGGTCTCTATAGTTCTTTTTAGATGGTTTCTTAATTTTTCAGCTAGAGGAGTATGCCTTCCCAGAAATTTCTTTTATGGTCATAGCCAGCCAGTCAGTAACACAACATATGACTGTAGTGATTCTTCCATGGCCTAAGGCAGGTTTTTCTCCAGTACTCCTAAGCTTTCGGTACAGCTCCCTACATGCTGCTTTTCAGTGCCAAGACCTCCTAGCACTGAGCTTGCCTCCAGTCAGCAGTAGGCAATAGCTCTCTGGATTACAGTTTGCCTGTTTATCCTGGTTAGTGATACCCTGATAAAGCACAGTGACGGTTTCAGTGGGCACATGCGGCAAGTGTGCTGATGTATGATGATGACTTATAGGTCAAGACTTCTTGATCAGCTTGTTTGAAATGCCTCTGGCAGTCATATCCATGTTGTGACAACAAGTGGAATGTTTTCAGCTGCAGTTCACTGAATGTTTCTGAAGGTCCCCAAAGTTTCTTCTCACCAGGGGCTTGCTCCTCAATACCTTGTAAGTTTGTCTTTTTCCCTTTGGTAGGACACTTTCCAAATTTCTCAGTGAAATGAGCCTTACAGTTATTTCAGTCAGGAGAGGAAAATGAGATCATAGCCTTTAGAAACAGGCTGCTGCATGCTACCTCTTTTAGAGTTTAGCCTTTATTTTAATCCTAAATGCCTTTCTAAGCAGTGACAAAATCCTCTCTTAGCTGAGCAAATGACTTCTACCAACTGTTCCTAAACTACATGCTTCCAGGACAGCTGTCTGGCATACCTTTGATATTGTGTCTCTTACACCAAGACAAAAGATATCTGGCTAGCTGTGCTTGCATATAGTTACACTGACAGTATGAGTGACATTCAACCACATACCTCAAAGAAAAAGTTACAGATAAGCTACCTTTCCTATGTTACTTCTCTATGCAATTATCCATTTCATTATGTTCTGCTTTCTCCTTATATTCTTGCTTGGTGGACTTGTGTTCTTCTTCAGTACTTCCTTTATTATCTAGGACCTGACGTTTCCAGTCATAAAAACACACAGTGCTTCATTTTTTACAGTTGCAAACATTAACTTTCCTAAATTTTGTCTTGCCTTGGCTTGCAGTTCACATTCACCATAGCACAGCTCTTGAGAGGAGCTTTTCTTTTCTTGTTTGTATTCAACACAATTAGATTTTAATTTCAAAAGTCTCTCTATGACTTCAAACATAGCATTACTTGTGTGCTGTCTCCAAATGTAAATAACATGTAGTCTTTTCATATTGAAAGTGATAATCCCATCTTTGCACATAGCAATCTCTTGCAAAATTTCTGCTGTGATTTATTATTCCTAGCTCTTCTTTGCTTCTTTTCAGCTTTCATCTGCAGACTTTTGCAGAATTGTTTTACTTAAGAACATAATGGATTTGCCCAAAGGCTGCTTTGGTCTATATTTTATTTCAAACCTTTGTGCAATCTCTTATGTGAGTTCTTGCAGATCCACTTTGATTGTATTTTGTGGTCTTCAGTTTTGTTTTGCATTTGAATCTCTTAATGGACTTACAGTTCAATACATATAAAGCATCACACATCTCCTCTTTGATTTCTTATAGGAAACTGACACTTTTTCAACTTTACCTTCCTGTAACTGAAGAATACTCTTACTTTCTTAAGCTGTCCTGTTCTTTCTCACCTGCACGTAGGCTTTTTGTCTAATCTGGCACAGATGATCAGCAGTATTTTTTAGGCCACTTTTTCATTTCTTGAGAAAAGAAAAAATTCTTGCCCTGCTTTGCTTCAATTTCCTAGTGTATTTCTGAAAATTTAAAGACATGGTGTAGTTGTTACTGGTTTCCCTAAGACATCCTTTCTTCTACTTGTGCATCTATTCCATTGCTAGTACTACATCATCTTTTGAGGTGGCAGTGAAACAGAAATCGAAACTGAGATTTTGAAGTACAATAAATCAGTATTATAACTAAGGAAAAACTAATGGTGGGGAAAGATCTGCATGTTCTACTCCTTCTGGAGGATAGCACTGAGTGCAGCAAGAGCTACTTCAAACCAGAAAGCTTCTTAAAGTGCCTTTTACCATGAGTGTTATTTAACGTTCATAGGTGCTGTGTACTTAAAACTGTCTCTGAAGTTAAATGAGGAAGGAATGAAATTGTATATGTATACACCAAATTTACAAGCCCAAGGTTAAAAATTGGCTTGTAATTCCTTATTATTTATAAGTTCTCACATTCAGTTAAGTTATCCAGTGTTGTTTGTTATGGAGTTATTCCAGAAAACTGCTTTCAGTCCTGAAATGACTGACCTCCTATTTAAGTGAAACTTGGCAAGCCTCAGATCTACAAAAAGCACAAAGACTACAGGTACAATGCTTTATAAAAAAAAATTCATTAAATACAGTACTTCTAAAATTATCATAGCTGAGAAACCACCATTCTGTTTCACTTATTGTTTGGGAAAAATGCAAAATGTAGCCAGAAAACAATAAGATTGCTCATTCCTCAGCTGCAGAATCTTTTTTCCAAAATAAATCTTTATGCTGCTTCTCTCTCCTTCTAATGAATGTTTTGGTGACTTGCTGGCAAAAAATGAAAACAGGAAGAACGACAATAGTTTGTGAAGAGGCTTTTCACTTGGGAAAAATTACTTTATGGTAACTGTAGTATAATCTGTCATAACTCCAAATATAGCATAGGAGTGCAAAAAGAAAGCAGCAATGGAAAGAGCCTCCCTGGGTATTTCATTGGAATTACAGCTCTCTGGCTGTAATTTAGACATTTAAACTGACCAGTTTTAGGTTGATATCACTCTATTAACAGGCATGGAGACTGACAGCATAACTAAGGTTTTCTGGAGTGAGATGCAGTTTCAGGAGACAGCCTTCAAAAATACAGGGAAGAGAGTGACAGAATCAACCATGCAGTAACTGAGGTTTATACAATAAATGATAGCCAAAGAGTATCATGACCGTCATTTACAGTTTACTGTGACTGCCATTGCTATCTTGTGCAGTTCTTAATATGGAAGAGATCGTGCGTCTAATCCTGTGCATACTACTGCAAAATGTTCACTGAATATTCTTTTCCAAGAGGTAAATGTCTTTTTTAATGTAAATTAACAGATTATTACCTTCAACCTTGAGCCACGGAGCAAAACTTTAGAAAGCTGACTACAACAGTATTTAACATTTTCTATAAAGATACACAGAGATCAAGCTCAGGAGGGACCCTTTGCCGCACCCATGCCCCTTTCCAGGTAGATCGCTTTTTCAATTTCCCTGTATTCTAAAAACATCACAGAGGTGACAGGATTTTGGCACAGACGGGAAGTACTGTAGTTATGGAAGTGTCACCATTTTGGTGAATTCTAGTCCTGTCCCCAGTGGGAAAAGGAAAAATAGTGTGGAGAGTAGAGACAGAATCAGCTGCTGGGCTGGAATTTGGGGCACAGCTGTGGCAAGTTGCCCTGCTTTTAATTGCAGAAAGGCCTAGGTTAAATTTTTAATGCTCCTGGGAAACCAGACAACGCTAACAGTCATATATGAACCCAAGGGATTAGTGAAAATCATTCAAAATCAAAACAGAGACCAAAACCCCCACAGTTAATCTTTTAAGGAGGAAACCTCATTATTTTTTGCCTCTTGTGTTTCAATGTAAAAAACTACTAGTTTTACATTGAAGTACAATGTAAAACTTCAGCAAAGTACTAGGACAGGTTTGTTCCTATACCTGCCATGAGTTATAGCATCCAGAGGACTCTTCTTCATCTCTGTCAGCCGTTCAGAGGGCAGTTGGTCACAGATGCATCCACTGACCTGCTTTGTTTTGTTCTTCATGGCCAGAGTACTTCACGCATTCTCAGCTGGGCCTGCTGACAGAGCAGGATGGTTTTGCCCTTGTTAAGGACTAGAAAGCTCTCTTGTTAAAGGAAAGTTGAATGATAGTGTAGGACTTTTGGCTAGAACTTGTCCACTATGAGTAGTCTTTGGAAGGTTACCAAATGCTTGTTCCCAAGCTGCGTGGCCTAAATCAGTTTCTTCTAATCCTGGAAAAGTTAGCAGGAGTGGCTGTTGGCACGTATCAAGATAGAGCAAGAGGGGCCCCCGCTTCAAGTGCCACCCTGATGTGGAAATGACAACAGAGGACAGATATGCCCACATTCCTTCTGCACAGCCAAGGCATAGGTGCCAGGCTGAGTGGGCAGCCAGGGTAACATCGAGACACTGGAGTGGGTGGGGAGCAGGAGGGAAAGGAACACATAAAGAAGGCCATGCAAAGCAGAGGAGGAAGGTGCCAGGGAGGGGGAGTATGACTGCAAGGAGCTGCCAATGGTCTCTAAGCCAGAAGAGCAGTCAGAAAGGCAGCTCCAGCGCTTCAGGAGCTCCCAGCAAGCAAAGTTGACACCACAGAAGGCAGGGAAGAGCAGGCACCATGCCTTTCCTTAGCTAGGACTGATTAATATCCCTTGTAACACAGAGCATCCAACATGAAAGTTCTGTGTCTTGTGTGATCCTCATGTAGGACACAAGCTCTCCAGCATGTTGATAGTAATTAGCCTCACAACTGCAGCGCATTTGGACATGCTCAGTTTGCCTGCTTCATATGCCATGAGTACGATTTGCACAACAGTGTGAACATGCAGTGCAGTTAACTGGAGCTCTCCTGGCTTTATACTTAGGATCTCTAGTCCTGTGTTTGATAGGTCTGCACTCACTGATGGCTGGTGGCACATAAATTATCTGTTACTGACATGGGAGTAGTGGGAGGGCAGCCTCCACCCAGCAGGAGGTACCGCAGACAGAATTCCTCCTGCCCTTTTCTCTAACATGCTGCAAGAATAAATCACCTACTCGGCTCTAAATGGTGCTTAAGTGATATAATGGAGTCCTTCCCTGGCCTGTAGACGGAGATAACAGCACTTTGATCTAGCACTGATTAAAATTGTGTTAGTCTGATGTTTGTTTCCAAATAAATACTTTATAACAAAAATGAAGTTGAAAAATAGAATTTGACTATAAAAGCAAATCTGGGATAAATGGAATAAGGACAAGACAGCTGTTCTTTAACATCAATATTTATATTCAAAGATATCCTAAAGGCATGCAAGGAACTTTGACATCTAATTCCCTAATATTTGCAAGATATAAGAGAGCTTTCGAGCTTGCATTATGGGTGAAAAAAAGAAAATGTTTGTTTGGCCTCTGCAACACAAGTGAAATGAATTAGTGGGTCTGTAATTTTACCATCCTATCCATTATATCCAATATATATATCCATTATTAGATATTATATATATAACTATTAAAGGTGGTTGCTTTTCCCAGTTTCCACAGATAGTTTTGATTTTGGGAGGATTGCCATGCTATGGGCAAGCTATTTAATACAGTCTTTTTTAGCTGTAACTTTTAGATGCTTTGTGATGAAAGTATGACTCAGTATGACTCACATAAAAGTGGATCCAGATAATACCACTGTGCAAGTTCCTACTCTCTGCTCGCCAACCTATCTTCTCAGCCTGTCAGTGACTAAGAATATGTATTGGGAGCATCCACTAAGTGATTTCTTCCTGTACATGCGACATGGAGAAGTCAATATTTATACCTCACACTTGATAGGATTCATTAAATATATTTTGCTAAATAACACTCTATATTACATATTCCTTGTCTAATATTTGCCCACAGAAGAAGTATTTGTTATGTGAATCGAATGCCTGGTTAAGAAGAGCTAAATGCGTACAACATATTTAATATTTATTTGGTAGCACAACACAGTAGACACAGGGGAGGTGAGAGAGAATGCAAATGCAGGAGGAAGAAAAAGTGATTAAAGGGCATAGACAGAACATGAAATATTTCTATATGACGACAGTGATTCTGAAAAAAATAAGCAGCAAGAAAAGCTCAGCTATTTGGATTTTAGAATGTAAAAGCTAAATATTGTAAGTAGCAAATAATATTTAAGGAGGACTGTAAATGACTATTCATGGGCAGACATGTTTTGTCTAAAAATACATTGCTTCAGGAGAACTCCAGAGGTGATCCACTTCCATGAGATATGGACCATTTGGGTTCTTCATATTTAGGGACACCTTTTACCTCCAGTGGCAAGTTCTTTGTATAAGAAAATGTTATTTTTACTTTCATATTGGTTTAGCCTGTGATGTAGTGAGTGAAATTAATACCACAGCAAAATCTAATAACAGCAACAACAACCCCCCCAGACTGTAGAGCTGTTAAAGACTACTTAATGGAGAGGTTAGTTACGGAGAAATTGCACTGGCTGATGGGATTTTGTGAGACGTTATATTGCAGAATTTTGGCAAACTGTGTGCATTAGCCAGTAATATGTTTTTCTGGAAATAACATTGTGCACTTATAATGAAAGCAACATGTCCTGCTTTATTTTCTGAAATACACTCCTTGAGAACAAATGGAAGTCAGAACTCTACAGGAGGAGGAAGGATTTTGGCCATTTATGTTATGATTTGAAGAAAACTCAAATATAATTTACCAGCAGCCAGATGCTGTGATATGTTTAACACTGACCTTTCAATTTTATAAAAGCGAGTCCAAGATGCAAATATATCTCTACTTGACATGAGATAAATGCAAGAAAAGCTGTACCAGACATTATAATACATATTTTAGCAGATCTGTGTTTGCGTATTTAGCTATGGTGTCTTTCTGGTAAATATAATCATGGCATAATTCAACCTTATTTCCTTATATTGGTTCCTAGCTATGTACTTTTTCTGCTCTGTGTGTGACTGTGATTATCCAATCCAGTCTGGACATCCCAGGCATTTCTTTTTGGTATCCGTATAGACTGGAATTCCTCTGGCATCAATGTATTTTTTTCTTTACCAACCACAATTAAGTGCACTGTTATATTTAACATGGAATTCAAAGGGTTTTTACAGGATCTTTCTTAAAAAGACGTGTATGCATATGTCATACTGATGGCCTTCATATGTTTAGTCAGTTCTGCTGGTTTTGCATTGTATAACCACAGTCTGCCAACTTTGTTAATGCAAACCTGAAATGTGAAAACTGTGTAACTTGAAATTTAACTTTATTTTATTAAGGAAACGTTTTGAACATCATGAGCAAATTTCAAAGTATTATTCTCAATTTTGAACAGGACAGCAATTTACCAAAAAAACACCCAACAAAACCCCCTGTGGTAGAGAAACATCAGTCTTGAGTAAATATTGTAGTTTATGTTCATCTCTACTAGCTTTCAGTTCACTCTCTGAATGAACTTGATTCTTTTATTGAAATGATATCCCACAAACCAAATGTTGTCCATGATTAATTCCTACATGTATTTGCTGGAACAAGCTCTTCCGTTGTGCTGTTGGCATGTTTTGTTTCTGGTTGCACAGCATCTCTGTGCATGGTCATAGTTATACATACTAATTTATTTTATGCATGTGGTTTTTGTTTTGGATTTGCCTGTTTTTCTCTACTCCAGTGTTGATGTTAGTATCTTCCTTTCTCGGGAAGGTACCTTAGTAAATGTCACAAACATACATACCTACCATGTTAACAAATGGGAGATGAGTGTTATGTACTGAGAAATGGAACTGTATAATCTTCATAACAATAAGAAAATTCTCAGAGGATATTTAAACTTGTTCCTCTCATCTGCCAAATCAAATTCTCTTTTTAATTATTCCTAACATCAGCTCTTCTGTGGCAAAGCAATGAATACAATGAGGGACAAGCAGGAACAGAACAGCACTGAAAGCATTGTGCAGGGAATTAAAATCAACTGAAACAGAATGATTCTATGATTCTATGGATAACTGTTAGAATAGTGGTTGCAGTACTGAATTACTATCTTTACCTTATTTAATGCCTAGATGGCTCTCATTTTCCCGTACAAGACACACCAATCACAGTGTGGGACCTGGCAGAGGCATGGTAAAACCACATGCACAAAGACGACCAAAGCAGGTCTCATGCAGCAGCCATTTTGTACCACCTCTTTGTGGTCCTCCAATTCGCTCTCCCAGTTACTGCCTTAATGTTGGAGCAGTCAAAATTGGAAAAAAAGGTGAAGATGTCCCTCTGGTCAATTTCTGTGTCTGCACAGTTTGTTTTGTTTAAATCGCACCAGTGATTACTGTGAAGTAGAAAAGGGCCTTGGAAGGGTCATGCATCTATGAAACCGGTATCAAATGTTCTCTCCCGAGAAATAGTTCTTTGCCCCCTGGTGGTGAATTAATCTTGAAAAATACCACAAAACACTTCTAGGAAAAATTACTTAAAATTAAAAAGAAATACCAATTGCTTCAATGAACACAAGTAAAAGTAATCTGCTAAGCAATACTTAGTGTGCCACACGCAATTAAGAAAAATCCTGTTATTAACAAGCTCTATCAATCTTTGATGGTCACTGCAGAACAGAGCAAAAGGAATCAATATTGCACTAAAAACTGTATGAGACCTTCAACATTTCAAAATCATGTTTCTCATTTTGCTCTTTTTGGGAGAGTTGACATAAATGTCTTGAGAACATAGTGTAGCCTTGGGAATCCATGATTTCCTATGTTCTTACATTGTAGGCAGTGGGAATTAAGTTCGTCTGCACAGCATCCTAAAGTTGTGCCTCTCTGGAGGTGAGTAATGTCATCCATACAGTGAGAGCTCTCATTCTGGGAAACATTCCTTGGATAGAAATTCTGAAAGAGGTGTACATCTCTCTATAAGATGTCTGGGGGTTTTCAGTTTGCATATGCTGAGCATCTCAGTATGTGAATAGAGTACCAAGGTGTCATTCTTGGAATAGTAATAACAAAATTGATATTGAAAGTCATTCACTTGCAGTTAAAGACAGATCATTTTGAAAGGTGTCAAGAATACATTGTTTAAAAAGATGGCATAATCCTTCTAATCACTGATTTTGTTTGGTCTTTTAGCTCTTGTGCCTCCTGAACTTCTGATTCCCCATGTTGATATTCTTTGAGAAAATACATATTAAAACAAAATGACAGACTATTGGCATGTCATGCAGCAAAATGTTACGCATTTATGATGGAAAAAGGCCATTTATAATGATCAAGGCTTTCATATGTTGGCTTTATCCTATTAGGATGTGGCTGATACTCTGAAGGGGAATACTCTTCTTCCATCCCACAGTCTGTGAGTCATCTTGCACAACGTTAATGTGGCTTCAGGTAGCTTTTCAGTCTGGAAAATGGCATGACAGGGTATGGGGTGCTCAGAAGGCAGGGGCTTGGGTTTTGGCACTAATGATGTAACATGAGAAACAAGAGAAAAAAGCCCCAGGAACATAGCTAAAACGAGGACTGAGCTGCCCAGACCAGGCACAGATTAGCTATTTCCTAAATAATATTCTTTCATGTCTGATGGACCGTAATAGCTTTCTGTTTTTAGCTCTGTTGCTTTTACTTCTTTCCTTTCCCACATTTCTGTCTCATTACTTTGACTTATGTCTGGCCTAAGATAACAGCTGGTCTATACAAATGGCATATTCCTGACAAATCCTTCAGTGGGCACGGCTCCTATAAAGTGATCCTGTTCCCCCTTCTTCCCACTGCCACGCTGGATGTTACCTTCCCTTGGTCTCCACTCCATTCCTCTGCTGGTGCAGCTAGACTCTAAACTGCGTTTGCAAAATGAGCTGGCTTGAAAAAGAAATCCCTTTAAAAGGCAATAACCACTTGCTTATCGGGATGGAGCACTACAGAATCCCTCGGAGCGAGGTTACTGCCGCCTCCCTCCTCGCTTTTGCAGGAGAACCCTCTCTTCCGGTGCGAGTCCTCAAACGTTCCTGGCAGCTGTGAAACAGAATTCCTGCCTCTGTTCTGCTCAGCCTCACTGCTCAGGGAACAGCTTGCTTTCAGCTCTCCGGGTGCAGTTATACGAAGGGCTTTTTCCAATGGGAAAGAGAGTTTAAGCCAGGCAGTTTCCTGCCTGCTCTGCCCTCTTGTTCTTGCTCCTTCATCACAGTTTGCTGTCCCTGGATTGCACGAATGCAGCTGTTCGTGGGTTGTGCTGTAAACTGGCTCGCTGAAATAAATCTGAGTTTTTGTGTGCATATGTTTATATATGAATTCACAAACAGCTTTTTTTAAAAAAGGAACAACTTGGAGCATTTCAGTCATTTGATTTACAATGTGGCCCACAAAGAGCTGAATTAGCACAGTTGAGGAGGCAGCAAACTGAGGCGCTGAGGTGGGAACAAGCGCCTGGGCTGGGGGGAGGGTGCAGGAAATTCTTAAGCCAGCTTTGTTAACAGAGAAAACTACTATTGCTGTCCAAAAATTGTATTACTGAGCACCTGAACTAAACTGCTGGAATAGAAAACTGGAACAGACTGCAGAGCAGTCAGGCTCTCCAATTGATGGACATAAGGCTTTATCTTTAGGAAGAAAAGGGGTGGTCCCTTAATAAGCTCCCCTAGACATCTTCTATTCGAGACATCAAAATCGCAGGCTGTTTAGCTATGCAGAATATGATCGTTGTGAATCCTACTGGGCTTAGGAAGCATGTTGGTCTTTCAGTGCTGTTGAAAACGCTAATAATAACCAGTTCATGCCTCAGGCCTTGGGTGCTACTGCCAATTAGCATCAAAACAGAGATTTATTTAAACAAATTATTTCTGTGTATGCATCCTTCCCTTATGGTTTGCAAAGGAGAGCTTCATGACCAAGCGTACCTGATTCAGTGAAGCCCGCCTGCATGCGCAGACAAACTCAGGGCAGAGAAAGAAAAGGCCATCCTTCCCTTCATAGATCTCCACATTCTTAAAGGAGCTGCCTGCTGCAGAGATTACATCCAGAATTAAAACCCTTTCTCTGATCATCTAGCCATTTAAATGTGATGCTTGAGTCAGAAAAAAAATACAAATACCTCCCAACATAAGTAGTTTTAGACCATAATGAAAAAGCCTCTACTTTCTGCGCTACATTTGTGTCAGAGTTCACAGGACTAAGATCTAAATCGTCGTCACTGATCACCCAGCTCACCAGTCATCACATGTGTCACTGGAGATCTCTCACTGTGTCATTGCAGGCTCACAGCAAAGACAAGCGTTACTGGATGTAATCAAGTTTGGTCTGTGTTTTAATGCTTTCTCTGAAACCAGGAGAGAGAACTGATTTATTTTATACTGTGGAAGCCTAGTGTGACTTGGATTAATTGAAGTATTGGAGAAGGGGGAAGGGCTATAATGACTAATCAAGAAAAAATAACTTCTCATGACTTTAAAGAGGAAAACGGAGGAATGAGAAAATAATAATGTGCCATTGTTATGGTGGTGCTCCTAGCGTTTGAACAGCACTTTCAGTGTTTTCTTACCAAAATTTCATTATTTATTCTTGCAACATAGAATGATTTTAATGGAAATATTTAATCTCATAGTCTAGAATTTAAAAAAAAAAAAAAAAAAAGAAGAAATCCTTTTTAGAAATGTTACATGCAGTATCAGGCCTTCTCTTCCAATGGCTTAAACATCAGAATAAAAATGAATATTCAGATTTCCCACATTGTTAAGCCCGACTGGAATAATTTAAGTATGCTGACTTAAGATAACTCTTAAATATGTATTTCAAATAATCATAATCCCATTATCATTGGTGCATTTTTTCTCATATTACCCTTTCTAAATTTGCATTTCTCTTGATTGAAAGAAACCATAATTTACCTGAAGAATTCTGAGATGTTTCTTTCAAAATAGCTATCAGCTGCTGCTGTTCTCAAAGGACTGAAGCCACAAGCTACCTGCAGTTGGTGGTCAGTGTTAGGACGGTTTCTCTATGTCGCAGCAAAACAGAATAGATCATCTGTTTCTATCAGGTTTTTTGAAGGCTGCTTTAACAGCTCCAGCAAGAGCAGCCAGAGGTGGATTTTGAAAGGGGTCATTCTTCATAACAAATTCTGAATGATGAAAAGTAAGATGGAAATAACAAACTCTTCTCTTTGAGGTTGATTATTGCACTAGATCAACTTCACTAAGGAGGCTTAGAAGCTAATGAGGCAAGATGAAGGAGATATGGAAAATACAGAATGAGTCAGAAGGGAAGAATCTGGAAAATGTCTATTAAGAGCGATGGAGTATTGTTAATCTCACATATTAAAGAACAATCTTTGGCCTGGTTTAAAAATAATACCACCCTTCTGTACTCTTCATTTGCCTCTGGTTTCTGAGGGTACTTTGCATCTTTAAACTTTGTTCTACAACCTTATGAGGAAGTAACTCTTTGAATCCAAAGCTGGTATTTTTGTGCAATAAAGCTTGAGGCTTGAGAGCAAGGACAAAGATAAACCAGGCAACAAAGGAAATTTACGCTATGAATACTGTTGTGCAAAACACAACAGATTAAGAAAATAAGGACAAGGGAAGAAGATGGTCTATACCAGGTTCAGCTACTCCAACAAAACAAAGCAGCTGATAAATTAACTAGCCCACGGTTTTCTCTTTACTTTGTCATTCTCTAGAAAAGGGTTATTTTTTTGGCTCTGATCAAGTGGGAGAAGCAATTTTGTCAGAAGATCAGAATGAACGGTTAAGCACTCCTTTTTGAGAAGGGTGAATTTAAAACATCAGATACTGTGGGTTAAATTATCATTTCCTGGCAAACGGGCTTAGGTGTCTTTTCAGAAAACAGAGCCAGAGGCAGAATCATGATCCTATCAGCGCAGTGGGCATGCAAATGGAATATGGAAACGAGTTTAAATACCAATCTAATTAATATTTAAATAGTTTATACAAAAGGGAACAGATTCAATGGAAGAGACTACCTAAGACTACTCTATGAGTTGGAAAATTGATAATGGCTATGTTGATTCAAGTCCTTGTTCTGAGTTAAACAGAGCATATTTTAAGCCGTAACTTGCTATTCCCAAGTAGCATCCAAGGCAGTGCTCTACTACTGTACAGTGATTTTGTAAATGGCGGCTAGCTCCTCTTCAGTGACCTCAGGTGCATGAGATTTGCATTTTGGGTATTTTTTTAATTAGAAAACATGTTTTCTGAACTTGATTGAGTTCATGGATGTTTCTGGAGGGTGTGAAACCGTCTTTTCTTGAAGATTCTCATAGCGAGTTTTAAACCAGGCCTAGCTGGTTGAACAGATGGGGTGTTCCAAGGAGCCTGACAGTACCACAGACAAATGATTTGACATTGATAATTTGCATCGTTAAGCCGTTCAAGTCTCTAATTTCTCTCCTAGCATTTGTATTAATTTAAGCAGGGAAAGAATGAAAGGTCCCGTGGAAACCGCTTAAATACCTAGCTGCTGTTGGTAATTTACTGCAGTGATTTTAAGGTAACGCCGGCTCCAATAATCAAACGCATCCTTAAGGAATTAGTAGCCCCAGCGCACGTCTGAGGGGAACCCAGCGCCCGGGGGGCACGCGGGGCCGCTCTCCCGCCTCCTCTTCCCGACTGCGGGCGCCGGCGGACAACAGAACCCCGGAACCCGCCCCTGGCGCGGCTGCGGGAGGAAGGGTG